>JBBBDQ010000851.1:8637500-8907500 GCA_037127315.1 Ascarosepion bandense
AAAAGCATCTTCTTCAATGGAAACTAAACAAAGTGGATTGGAGGCAATATAAAAACAAATGCCATCAAAAACTTACAAGACACAAAAAAAATCTCTTGAATATTTCACAGAAACATTAACAACTATCACAAGGGAATGTATACTGAAAAGCAGGGAATCAAATATCCATCCCCCCCATTTTTTTTCCAAATTTTCTCCAGTTTTTATACTTCATTTGTCTATCTTTGCAATGTAGTGTGATAGCCTCTTTGCAGAGACATCTCTGATAAAGATGTTAATTGGACTTGTTTTCTAAACAGTAAAGTGTTGTTGGCATTTAAGTAACCTTCCAAGGTTGATATGCCGTAAAACTCAACCAAATCAAATCCTAGTATACAATGGCTGAAATGTCGTAAAAATGGCGATGAAGACAACAGTCCGAATAATGTAAATACTACCTCATCTCAGAAATATAGACAGATAAGATGGATTCTATCAATAAAAATATTATTAACCTGAAAAATTTTTTTCTCAGAATGTAACATGGCATAAAGAAGTTTGCCACTTCATTTAAAATGTCACAATAACGCAGTTAAATCATTTAAATATATAAGTTATCAATAGTCTTTTTTTTATTTTGGTAATTTTAAGAAAATATGTACAAAGAAAAAAAAGGTTCAGTTGAATGAAATTTGGTTGAGTTTTCTTTTTTTTAATAATTGTTTTTTGGCAAAGTTTAATTTATATACTTTCATAAACCAGTGTCAAAAAGATGTTTTTCTTCTTGACACCAATATAGTTATATTCTCTCTCAGTAATGTTTGTTGCTTTAAAATGCTATATTTAGAATTTTAATAATGAAATAATTATAAAAATAATTTCTGTATTTATGAAAATTTACAAAAATGATAAAATGTAAACCCGCTATAATTAAATATTTATTAAAATATTCTGAGAACTTTAAAAATGATTACTGGGTTACTTATTTTAGTGCATCGTTCTACTTAAAATTATTGCCATGTAACGCAAACAATAGTCAGGACATTAAATAAATTAGCTGTAAATAACCAAGTGTCTTTTTATAGCCATGTTTCACTTACATATTTGTCAACTAAAACATTTTACATTTATATACTTAATGAAGTAATTGTTTAAGGTTAATTGAAATAAATTTTACATAATTTGTTGTATTTTAATAATCAGAATATTAAACACTATTTAGTTTGATTTATTTGCAAGATTACTTTTATATTTACAAGGTTATAAAAATATGTGAACAACAATGCAATATTTATTTATTGTTTTATAAAGATTTTTTTGTTTACTATTTTATAATGAAATAAATATAAAATTTCTTTTATATGAAAAACATTATAAAAACAAATCAAAGAAATGCATGGAAAACGCATTTTTTCAAAATTTATAATTACAATTGTGTTTAATTTACATTTTATTGTTCAGAATGTTTTATAAATTTATAACTAAGCAAAATTTCTTTTTATATTTATTTTCTTGTATTAGAAAATGCTAAATATTTTTATAATCTTTAAATATTAAATTTTTCTTGTAAAAACAAAAATTTAAGTTTAATATTTTTATGAATTCAAAGAAAATGTATAAATTCACTTTCATATGTTTGGGCTTTATTAAAATTCTAAATATGCCTTTTTAAAACCAACATTTCCAATGGAGTATATGGTAATAGTGGTGTAAAGAGAAAACATCATCTTTTGATTTTTTTTTTTCTTGTAGGTACAAAGATTAAATTTTCATTTTATAAAATGTAAACTGTATTCTGTCTGTCTTCTATCGGTTGCAATATTTTTTTATGTCATTTAAAGAAACTTAAATCTACCATTTGTAGTGTTCAATGAATTTTGTAAAATTATTTGCGTTCATATCTTGAAAATGCTTTTTTTTTTTTTTTTTTTTTTTTTTTTTTTTTTTTTTTTTTTTTTTTTTAGATATGGTGCTCGTAGTCTTCAACTTAATAAAGCTGTCCCTTCTATTATTAAATTATTAGAGGATCAAAATGCACAAGTAAGTATTTCTTTTAAGGAATATTTAAATCTTTATTAATTACATACAATTTCCTTTAGCTTAAAATAGCTTCTAGTTCAATATGTCTCATGCACGTATTCTGAATTCTTTCATTATAAATCGGTATTCTTTGAATTTCTTAAAATTTCAACGATTGTTTTTTTTTCTCTATTGAATTTGTTGGTTCCTTTTAGATCTATAATGAATACATAAAAAAAACAATTTTAAGATAATGAATATTTTGATGTGAAGAGTATTTCATTTTTTTTTTTCTTAGGCCTTTCTGAGAAATTATTGTATTTTGTTTCCCATTTTTTTTTATTTTAAATAAAGGATATTTTAGAGAAATTTATATATAAAATAGTCATGTTGATATTTGATTCTTTGTCATTTTTATTTTTTAAAATTTTTTAATTTGTATTTTATTCCTTAAATCTCTTCATTTTAAGGTACGTGATGCTGCCATGAATACTCTGGTGGAGATTTACCGTCATGTTGGCGAGCGAGTACGTTGTGACTTGGCTAAGAAGGAGTTGCCTCCTGGAAAGTAAGTAAAGGAGTTTATTTTGTGTAGTACACTGCATTTACAATATACACAAAATGAAAGACTACTTGTTATTGGTATTAAATCAGCCTCCAACAATCCAAATTATTTCTACTTTAAATAACCTTGATAAACTGTAAAAAACAAAAACAGTCTTGTTTGATTTACACTCAGTGAAAATTTAAAAATAAAATTCTTTTGGAGAGTAATGTTTTCAAAACTTTAACATAGTTTATTAATTTTTCTTAAAATTTAATTCTTCTGTGTCATATCCCTTCAGAATGATCATGGCTCTATACAACTCCCTGTCTTTTGTAGCTCTTAGTAAGTTTTGTCTTTTCCCATTCTCTCCTACATACAAGCTGTTCTGCCATCCATTTAAATAAGCTTGTTAGGTATTTGTGGTTTTCAAATGTTCCTTGCGAACGATAAATTCTCTACGGAACTCTTTTTTCATGTGCTCTAGAAATTTAAACAGTTTCTTTTCTGATTTCTTTCTGATTCTGATTGTCAGCTAGTTCAGTCATATTTTGGTTTCAGTAATTTTTTGTTTAGTAAGAGTTGTCTCCCTTACCTTTTTAATAGCAACTTTGCTTGAGTTGAGCATATTGTTTTTGTAATTTTGTTTTTCTTTTTCCAAACTATTTTGATGGAACAAGTAGGAACATTCTAAGAATTATGTGAATTCATACATAAAAAATATTCAAATGTGTTATTTTTGGTGTATTAAATGAGCAATGAATTCATTTTTATTTTTTAATTGCAAACTTTTAATTGCTTATTAAATTTTTTATTAACTGTTTATAGTCAAGAGATTTTAAAAAAATTGTTTAAACTAGGGTGGATTATCTTTTGAAACTTTTTTCTTTCTTATTAATCACCTACTTTATGACCCAAGAGCCACACAGGATAAAGGGTTACTTAATGAGGTTGCTGTATGATTATAAGAAATGCAAATTATGAAGATATTTAAGAAAAATAATGGTTTACCCTAGACTTAAAGAGGTTAAGATTGTAGCGATCAGTGAAACAATTTGGGTGTTGGTTTCACAAAGTAGCAGTTCATCGGAAGAAGCTGTTTGATTTAAACTTCCTCCTTATTAATGGAATATAAAGAGAATGGGAATAAATTTGTTTCAGTGTATGTGATGTGCATGGTGGTTTTTAGCTGTATAGGCTTGAACTTATGGTACTGATAAATGTAGCTAGTCTGAACATTTACCATGGAAATAGCAAAAGAGTAGCTAGAGATTTACCATGTTTTGTCTCTGGGGAAAAGGGTGGTAGAGTGGAAAATAATCACTCCCAGGGTTGAATTGACACTTTTTAACACTATCAGAGCTGGAAAGTGGGAACTGGGCAGAAGTACTCACTTTTTGGTCTGATCTGGCTCTTGTAAAGATATAGCATAGTAGGAAGAATCAGGTACTTTTTTATTATTTTATTACTAGTATCTTTAGTGATGGATCATGTATATTCATTGATGGGAGTTCTTGGGTGAACTTTAGTTCCACTAGACATTCAAAGCAAAGAGTCTCCTTGAGTGTATGACTATTCATCACAATAAGCGAAAATTCAGGGTCTGGTGATGAATTATTACTAGAATGCTGTGATAATATAACCTAATGAAAAGAATTCTATAGTCAGAATTTCTATTGTGCAACTCTGTTCTGTCTTTAAATATATTTTAAATCCAATTTGTAGTGTTGAGCATTACATCTCAATTTTCAATCATTTGAAGTAGTTTCAGTTTGTTCAAAAGTCAAGAGGTTTTATTTGTTGCATAACTTTGGCATTTGTGGTTTTTTAAATTTATTTTTTATTATGACACATTAGACTTAGGGCCAGTTACAATGATCGTTTAATTTATGCTATATTGGTATATAGGCATAATTATCATCATATATAACTTGTTTTGATTATCAGATTCTTTAAGGCAATGTTTATTTTGGAAGTTGCCATAAATATTATTTGTCCAAAATGCTCCCTTGTATCTGGTAAGTACTTAATTAGATTGATGGTAATGTGAATTTTCCTTTATTGCTGTAGAAGGAAGAAAAATTTGAATTTCTGTTTAGTGTAATAACAAATGATAGTGTGACATAGAGATCTAAAGGCATATAAGAAGAGTGAAAGTTGTCTTTTAGAAACTAAGCAAAGTATTAAGAGTTAATAAAATATCCTTAGAAGCAAAGAAAGTGTACTAAATTACTATATAATATCTTTTGTATAGTATTGCATGCTTGACAATCCACTCATGGATCATGAGAAGACTTAAGGCAACAGATATGGTTCTGCTGACAAATACTGAAGATATAGACAAAACATTTGTGTAACAATGAAAGTGATATTTACAATTAGAAAAGGACAACTGAAATTTCAGGGATACATAATGAGAAAGGAATATGTTTGGAATATAACATTCACAGAACATATTGAAGGCAAGGGAACTATTGAACAAACAGCGAGTAATTTACTTGATGAGTTTGAGTGAATAGATGGTAGAACAAAGAGGGATGGTAAAGGGTTAAAAGTTGAAGCAACAATAGCAGGAAATTGTAGAGTGCTGTGATCGACCCTGTCCTGAAAGAACAAGGCACATAAATGAAGATCACTTAACTATGTTAATGTTTTATAGTAACATGTTTCCACTTTTTCATTTTATCTCTGGCAGTCTATCCTTCTGAATATAATAGCTGGCTTGTTATTTTTACTTTTCTTACAACAATAATTTGCCTCTGGCTGTTTTAAAGTCAGTGTTATCCTTAATCAAGAAAACCTATTAATGCTTGTTTTAAAGTTACTTATTCTTGTTCATAAGTTGCAGTTAATGAAGTTTGTTCACTCAGAGATTAAACAGTCTTATGTCAAATATGCAGATGATCAAGATGATTACTCATAATCTATCATGAGAGTTCCTTGGAATTTATTTAAGAATAACAAAATATATGCAGATATTTTAAGTTTTAATACTGTTGTACCTTAGATGTACTTGTAAACTTTTGAAAATTTTAATCTTTAATTGTGGCTTGTGTCTATGATCGTTCCAATTCCTAAACCTGGCAAAGACCATTCTAATCCAACAAGCTATTGACCCATTGCACTAACAAATTGCATTTGCAAGACTATAAAAAGAATGGCAAATGATTGACTAATGTGGTACCGGGAAAGAAACAATCTATCTAGTGACCAAAGTGGATTCTGGAAAAATGAATGATCAACTTGCACGGCTAGAATCCTTTTTTTCATGATGGCTTTGTTTGAGGGCATCATATGGTGTCAATATTTTTCAATCTTGAAAAAAACAAAAAGAACATGACATCATATAGAAGAATGGTATCCTAAAAGACATGCACAAGATGGGAAAAAAAGGAAGAATGGCTAAATTCATTTAAAAATTCCCATCAAAATGGACATTCAAAGTATGAAAAGGAAACGCACAGACACATACAAGCAGGAGGCAGGAGTAACTCAAGGTAGCATTTTATCAGTTAAATTATTTATTCTCAAAATAGTATTATTAAAATCATTAATACAGAAATTAAAAATTACCTATATGTAGATAATTTCCTTAATATACTGATCACCAAACATACCTTCCCTTGAAAGATATATACAGATATGTTTAAAGAAGATAGAAAAATAAACAAATAAAATGGATTTTGCTTCTTCAAAACTAATGCTGTTTGTATGCATTTCTGCAAAAAATGTGCCTACCACCTTGATTCAGAATTAAAATAAAATGGACACTTAATTCCCATAGTCCAAAAAATAAAATATCTAGGAATCATACTAGATAGCAAACTTAACTTCAAAGCGCACATTGATTACCTTAAAGAAAAAGACCAAAAAACTTTGAAGCTTTTAAAAGTATTATCAAAACTGAATTGTGGTGCTGACAAAAAAGTAATAATCAGAATATGTAGGTCACATGTCAGTCATAAAAAAACTATAAACCATAAAAAATAAAGGACTGAGATTCAGTGTCAGAGCCTTCCAAACGTCACCCATGCAAAATCTCTATATAAAGAAAACAATGAAACACCTATAACTCTGAGATGGGAAAAACTATCCCTCCAATATGCACTAAAACTACAATCTAACCCAAATAACTTTGCAATCTAAAAAACATATGAACCTCAATAAATTCAGTTCTAAAAAGTTATACCTGCAGCCATCTCTTCACTTGCTTTGAATTAACGAAGCACTAGAACAAATAAACAAAGATCCTGATAATGTAACGTCAGTGACAATAAACAAAGTAGCTCTATGGGCAATCTTCAAACCTCATATAGACCTAACAGTGGGGGAAAAAGTATATATGAAAATATGTACAGAGAATGAAGACACAAATATTGTGACTATAAACCATTTGACACAGAGGAATAAAAGATCCTATATAGAATAGGTGCAGCAGTCACAAACAGACACATTCATAAACAAATCAGGCTACCAAATAATGCATCTATTTATACAGCTGAATTACAAGCTATTAAAATGACACTTAAAATGATAGAAAATTCAGAAGATAGGAAGTTTATAATATTTTCAACCTCCTATCTAGTTTAACAGTAATTAAAGAAAATAACACAAATCATCCCTATATTCAAGAAATCCTAGAAACTTATCGGTTAATAAAGCACAAAACAATTACATTGGTTTGGATTCCTAGCCATGTAGGCATTAAGGAAAATCATGAAACCATTACACTAGCAAAGTAGGTAACAAAAATAACCAACATCAAATTCCCATATACAGATTATAAATACAAAATTACATAACACAAGGAAAGAAAATGGCGAGCAATTCGGGACAGGGTTCCTAAATAATAAGCTATATGAACATCTGCTGACTGTAGAGAACACAGGGCTTAACAGAATAAGAATTGGACACACTCACCTGCTCAAGGCAGAAACTACATCTTGGTGTACCCATTGCAACTAATTTCTCACTGTCAAGTATATCTTGAAAGAATGCAAGTAGCACAAAAAAAATAGCAACTATGACCAAGCACAACATTTTAACAAATGTACCTACTATCTACTTCAAAAATGTACCTGCTGCCTAAATAATAGAATATCTGAAAAAAATAAAATATTTCCAACTTCTCTAAAAAAAGATAGAGCTTGGACTTTGAACCACACTACTTATGTGTTGTTATGATCCGAAACTATACAACTTGTGATATTCTGAAAAAAAAATTTGCAAAACCTCATCTTAAAAGATTTTGAATCACTCTTGAATAAAAAAAAAAAAAAAATCCAGTTTCAAGATTAAATGACCTACTGGAGTTGATATGCTGATAAAACAATCAATCAATCAACCCATGGAAAATATATGAATCAGTCTCTTCTTTTATTTATGGATTAAATTAAATAATAGGGTAGATTTGGCTCTTAAGCCTTGGTTGGCAACCAGTTTAGAAGGGAGACAGCACTAAATTCAAAACCTGTTTATAAATCTTTTCTGTGAAAATCACAGCTGCAGTGTTTAGTGTGTTGTGTGCTCCCATACTCTAGTGTGGAGTCTACAGAGCTTGATTGAGAGTAATTTATAAGGATATTTAGAATTCCCTGAAAAAAAAAATGGACAAGATACAAACTACTAGCAACACTAGTCGATTTGAAAGAAAAAAATACTTCATATTAATTTTCAAAACCTTGATTGTGATAAATTATATACAGTGTCATATGCCTGCCTCAACAATAACCATTAAGATGATTATATGTTGATTCGGGAATATTTACATTTCCACATCTATGGACAGATATGAGTTATTTCTCCTAGATCATGACAAATGGACAATGATAAACAAAGATAAGAAAATGAGATCACTGTTTGATTGATATAATCGAGCTGTAATCTTCCCAGGTCTGCTTCAATATCAACACATGCACTGACCAACAATTCAAGGATGAACGACAAGGCGAAATGATTTTTGATATAAGATTTTATTAAGTAACAAAATATTTAAAAAAAAAGAGGTATGAATAAGAATGTCCAATGACCTGAACCTCAAAACTTATGTTTGGATACCCAACTTAGTTGAAATAACAATTTACGACAAATATTAATGAATACAGACGAATATGAATGCAAGAGATTAACACAAAATAAAAATGGGGAGAATCATGTAAGATTATTATTGGCACATATGGTATGGTGTTTGTAGTAACATAATATTCGTGAAAGTGTATGTGTTTTCTAACATGGGCCTAAGAATATAATAACTTATCGTTATATCAGTTTCTTTTCTTTTGTTTTACTGTCTTTTCTTTCTTTCTCTTTCTTTATACAACTTTGGACTCAATCACGGTCCGCTTGAAATATATGTAGCTGTGACTTTCTTTAGTTTTCTTTCAATTGACTGTTGTATTTTCAGCATATAAGTATTCAGCAATATCTGCAATCTTTATTTTTTTCTTTAAACAAGTGTCGTATTTTCAGCACACAAATAATTCTGCAGTTTCTTCTCTTCACTATCTCTTCGTCCACACGTTATCTTCTCTGCATCACTATCTTTCTTTCTTTTTTGATAAACGATTCATTTTCTTGTTTTAGCGAATAAGAATTTATACGCTCGTATTTCTTATCTGGAGTTGCTTAAGGTGAATTGGTCAAATTACGCCATTATCTCAAATGCATTTTTCCTTTTCATTTATAAGTTATCAGCACTCAGCAATTGTGATTTGTTCATTCAAGATCTGATCTGCAACTGACTTCCAATCTCTGCTTTCCACGTGACTTGTCTTTTGGCGCAGACTTTAGCTCCTGCTGCTTCACAACCTCATGTCTAGTCTCTGTCTAGACATTTGTTACTAAGGGTATCTGGGTCAACCAACCTTGACCTGCTATCCCAAAACTGACTTTAGGCTCCCACGTGACCATCTCCTTGTTACCATGTGGAGACCAATCTCAATATATGTGTGTATGTGCGGCTATCTATGTCCTTAACAACAGCAAGAGTTAATATTGAGTAAATGATGAAATACTAAAATGATATTTGTCTCAATGTTGCAGTAAACCTTATGGTTCATATGCCAAAAGATTCTCCAGCAATTGACTACGCTTTTTAGTATTAAAGTATTACTGCTAGCATTTTATTGTTTTTTTTTAATTTCATATATATAAAAAGCAAGTTGTGATATAATTTGTATTTTCCTGGCTTTGGTTTTGTTTGTTTGTTGATTCATAATTCTAACTTTATTTTCATTCCATATTCTTTTAATCCAAACAATAACTTATACATAAAGAAATTTTAGTAATAGTTTCCTCTGTAGATTTCTCTTCCATGACTTGACATAATTCTTCTTTGCTCATGTAAAACTGCCTGATAGTTAAGATTTGCTTTTTGCTTAATTACTCATCTCACTTGCCCACTTTTCAGTAATTAAGCCTCATTGTGCAGTGAGATCATGTCTAGGCTATGGTTTATTGTTTAATGGGTTCTTAGCCAAGAATACGCTACCTTGGACTTGTGGTCCCATCCATTATTTAATCACCTGTTAATCATTCCATTTCCATTATATCTGCAAACAAGCAAGCAAGCAACACTTTGCTCGCTTACTGCTTTGTCTGCTCTCAAATAGGCAATGCTTTTACTTAGACATCAAAAATATTGTTGGAGAATTTTCCTGCATATGAACTGTGACGTTTGCTACAATCTTGGGACAAATGTTATATTGGTGCCTCATCATATTTTGATATACTCTTGTGAAGATATTAAGGTATTTGCAAAAAGAATGGTTAACAGTCCATTATAAACTTTATTTTTGATTTGTCAGCTTTTATAAAAATAATATATAGCATATATTTCACTTATATTTCTCTTGTTTTAAGGATTTTGTTTTTTAAGCAACATGATTGAATTTAGTAATTACTCTTGTAAAATTATTAAAATGATTTAACCATGTAAGTGATGATAATTTATAGATTTCACAGAACAAACTAAACTTAATTACAATTGCTTATTTTTTAATACATTTTTTGCTACATTATAAGTACACAAAATGTATAAAATTTAGTTTCTTTTGACCTTACTGACTTTCAAGAACAAGTAAATTGTTAGATAAATGCTAAGTCAAATTTTCTCACTAGAGAGAGTATTTGTCTATATTTAATGTCTAGTATCCATTGCTGTTGTCATCTATTTGACCTATAAAATAAAAACTGAATATTTTGCTAATTGACAAGTTTAGTCAAAAAGAAATGATTATGTAAAATGAGAAACTAAAACTGGTCACATATCTTGAATTACTGAATAAGTCTGTTATCACTTAGTCTTTGGAGGGAAAATCATTTTAAAAGACAGTTGAGAAACATTTTCAGCTTTTTTAATATTAGGTTAAATCAAGTGATCAAAATTAATAGAGTGCTCAACTTGTCTATATATTTAAAGATAATTACTATTTCTAAGTAATCAGTTTCATTTCTATTTAGAGTGTTTGTCTAATCTCTTCATTTTGTACTGTAATAGTTTCAAAAGGACAGTTTTTTGTTTGCAGAATACTTCTTGATGTTAACCCATATAGATGTTAATATATAAAATATTCCTTTTGTGTTATAAATTTCTGCACAAAACAAAATATAAACTGAAAGGAAAATTTGGTTGTTTATCACCCATCTTGATATTGGCATGTTAAAAAATTGATTTCTGACATTAACATCTTGTTATTATTTGTTTTTTGATTATAATTAATCATGAAGTGTTTTCATTTATTTTTTTGTTTTCAATCTGGAGATTTTTCAGAATGTGTTTTTTCCTTCTCTTCTTCTAGATTAACTCAATTAAATCAAAGGTTTGACGATGTGAAAAAATCTGGTAATATGCTTCCAACTGCAGATGTAGGTATGTACACTTCTGTCTCTTTAATTGATACTTCTACCCTGAAATTTCACTCCTCTTTATATCATTGCACATGCTTATCTTAGACTCTGGATATTTTGTGTTGACAACCTAGGTTTATGGCCCGAGATCAACCAGCATCAATTACAACTAGTTTATTAATAACTTTTTGAGAATTCTTAGTAAACCATTATCAGTAATAGGTCAATATAGATTACTTAGCTCTCAAAGCAGGTTTTCTATGTTAATGAATCTCTCGGGATATGGGGGGAAAAATGTGTGTGTATGTTTATGTACACAGATTTATCTGAAGAAGCATGTATATTTCTTGTCATAATAATTTCAACTTTTGTCCATGAAAAGCAGGAATTGGATGATCTTTCATTGTTGTTCATTATAGAGTTAATTTATTCCTTATTCTTAAGTTACTTAAAGGAAAACTTATGAAGAATTATAGATAATTTTTTTTGTTCTTGACTCAAATAGGAGTTAGAAGATGGAATGGTTTTGCATTTCAAATTAATTGGATTTATTTACATAAAGAATTTCTAAAATATCTGCAAGAATTGCATTAAAGTTGAAGCTTCTTATACTTGATTTTAGTGAAAGTAATAAACTTCTTGTTTATAAAATACTAATTCTTTAAAAAGAATATTTGGGTTAACTGGAAGTATTATAATATGCAGCCATCAGATAAAATCATTATATACTGTATATTTATAAATTAATCCTTTGTTGCATATTGTTTACAATTGTAACCAATATGCAACAAAGGTTAGAGAAAGGTTACAATTGTAACCAATATGCAACAAAGGTTAGAGAAAGGTTACAATTGTAACCAATATGCAACAAAGGTTAGAGAAAGGTTACAATTGTAACCAATATGCAACAAAGGTTAGAGAAAGGTTACAATTGTAACCAATATGCAACAAAGGTTAGAGAAAGGTTACAATTGTAACCAATATGCAACAAAGGTTAGAGAAAGGTTACAATTGTAACCAATATGCAACAAAGGTTAGAGAAAGGTTACAATTGTAACCAATATGCAACAAAGGTTAGAGAAAGGTTACAATTGTAACCAATATGCAACAAAGGTTAGAGAAAGGTTACAATTGTAACCAATATGCAACAAAGGTTAGAGAAAGGTTACAATTGTAACCAATATGCAACAAAGGTTAGAGAAAGGTTACAATTGTAACCAATATGCAACAAAGGTTAGAGAAAGGTTACAATTGTAACCAATATGCAACAAGGTTAGAGAAAGGTTACAATTGTAACCAATATGCAACAAAGGTTAGAGAAAGGTTACAATTGTAACCAATATGCAACAAAGGTTAGAGAAAGGTTACAATTGTAACCAATATGCAACAAAGGTTAGAGAAAGGTTACAATTGTAACCAATATGCAACAAAGGTTAGAGAAAGGTTACAATTGTAACCAATATGCAACAAAGGGTTAAAATTTCCACCTTTTTTTTAAAATTTTTTATCTCTGCTGATTTACTTTATGTAAAAATCCTTGGTATCATTGTTTTCAGTTTTTCTACACTTAAAGTAGATTGTCTATTAAAATATCTTGTACCATTTTAATTTGAATCCAAAGAGGGATTGTAAGCTTTTAAAAAGTTATTACTGTTTGCTGTCATAGAAGTCTTTTTCTCTATTTACTGTTTTTATCAGCACCTCCAAACAATCATGTTCCTAAAATCATGTATTAGAATAACACTATCATTAAAGCTCAATAATTTAAATGAGAAATAAAGCATCTTTATAAGTGACCACTTGCTATCTTAGTATTATTTTTTAATCTATAAGTATGTTGAATCTATTTTGGTCTACTGTATTTTTTCTTTTTAATTTTTTACCCCTCCTCTATATAAGAAAGAAAAGACCATTTCCTTTTTATCATTTTTTTCTTTCCATATGGAGAAAGTTATTAAAATCACTTGTTTTCTCTGCATCATGTTACTCTGATTAAAAACAAAAACAAATGAAGACTGTCTCCTTTTCTGTCATTGCTGACCCAATCAATTTCTTTTATGATAGCCAAATAACTTTTACAATCTTTGTAGCTCACCTGCTACAATTCTATTTGCTTTGTTGTAAGTGAATCAGTCTTTAAGAAAACAAAAGGTAGTAGTGTTTTTAGTCACACATAATGTGTTCTTAACCTCTCATTGTTGTACTTAGTCATTACAGACGGGAATCATGAGTTCTTGAATTTAAAACAACTCTGTGCACATTATATTTGAAGATATAACACTTCAAAGATTGTGTAACAACAACAAAAAAGCTCTAGTCAATCTTTGGTTCTTAAATTTGACAGCATAATTTTTTGGCATTATAAGGAAGCTAATTATATGTTTCTAATAATGAAATAGTTAACTATTTTTAATGCTAAATGTTATGGTTTATGTGGGCTTAATTTATTGATTTATTTTTATCTGTTACTAATGGTTTATCCAATGGGATTATTTTATGTACTTTTCTCCATGAAAATCTAATACTGCTTAGTTGGCTATTTGATTTGAATTCTCATGTGAATAAAAATTAATGATGTTTGTCAATTGATTTCAAAGCCATAATGCTAAATATTTTACTTATTAAATTGTTGGCAATCTTAACTTTGAGCATTTTCTTACATGGTAACTTCCTCATTCTGTTAGAAAGATAATTTTGTTTATTGATAGGCTGGATGGTTTATAAATAAATTTGTTTTTATAAAGCTAAAATTGGCTTGAAATGCATTAATCTTTTGCTAATAAAACAAGAATGTCTTTTAAAGATCACTTTTGTAAATAGTAACTGATATGGTCTGTGATATCTTGTAGTTAAGGTAAGTGGTAGATTTTTGTCAAAATAATTTGAGTCATTTCTTTTTAATATGACTGGGAAGGAAGCTTATCAGTTTGTAATAATGCTATAAAATTACAATAATGAAAAATAATTCTCATTTGTTTATTTTCGTCTATTAAGTGTATAATGAAAATATTGGTTAATGTCTTGCCCATTAATTATATAGGATGAGTAAATTTTGAAAATAAAGTTGTAATTATATAAGTTATGAGAAGTTGCTAAAAATGAATACCTTGAGTACACTTGTATTTTTTAAGCTGTACTTTATTCTTTCATGGTTACATGATGGATAACAACACAAAATGAATCCATTTTGACCTTTCAAAGCTGTAACACTTTACAAGTTGACAAACACCGAAACAGTTTATTTTTGTAATTACTTATATTACTTAGGTTTACAAATATGTGATACCAGTTTGAACTTGTCAGATGTTTGTCATATTCTTAATCTTCTCAACATATTGTTGATTATCTATTTCTGCATGATCGTGTTTACTTTTATTTCTTTTTCATCTCTGGATGCAATTATTGATTCTATTTGGCTTTTGGCCAAGTTGATGTTTATGCTAAAGCTTATCTTGTATGTATTATACCATATTTTATAAACACCTTGCTCAATCTCTTCATGTAAGAATTCAGTCATTGAAAAATATTTCTTTATCTTTGAATTTATCTTATTTATATCA
Organism: Ascarosepion bandense; assembly: GCA_037127315.1. Classification (NCBI taxonomy): domain Eukaryota; kingdom Metazoa; phylum Mollusca; class Cephalopoda; order Sepiida; family Sepiidae; genus Ascarosepion; species Ascarosepion bandense. The sequence goes on from JBBBDQ010000851.1 coordinate 8,652,450, forward strand.
CTGAATATTTTCCCCAGCTTATCTAGCATTAAATAGAGCAGGGCAGTGTATGTTTAAACATTAATTTTATTAGGTACAGTGTTTTACTAATTTAAAAGGAAAATATATGAAAAAAAATTGTAAAATATAAATTTCTATATTTTTGTTATTCCGGATGCTATGTATTGTATATGTATTCACTTTTGGTAATAATTTATATGTTCATCTTCACTTCGATGGAGCAAGTAGGAGTCAGTGAGGAAGGTTAAAAATAAGAATCATTATTTATGTTTTGAGGGATTTATTTTATTTTATTTTTTTTTAATCATTTCACCCCAACCAAAGCAATAAAGATACTAGAACACAAGAAGTTACTGAGGGTTAGAGAATATAAGAAAAACTAAAGAGAGAGGACAATAAGAGAACAAGAATTAAGGAGGCAAAAGATAATTTTATTTTACAATTTCCATTGTAACTTAGATGCTTTCATGTGTTCCTTTTCATTGAAATAGGAAAAATACAATTTTTTATTTATAAAATATACTTTGCACAAGAAGTATAAATATATGCAAAATATCTTTTTGTGATGCAAACGACTAAACTATCACCTGGTTCACACTCCACCCACATCTAATGAACAAGTGAAGAGGCTCATCCCTTGTTTCCTGTTTAGGATGCGGTTTCCGGATTTCTCTTTTCCAATCTTTTCACACTTTTCTTTTTTTATTTATTTTTTTTCAATTGGAGTAGATAGACTAAACTATCGCCCGGCTCACACTCCACCTACATCTATTGAACAGGTGAAGAGGCTCATCCCTTGTTTCCTGTTTAGGATGCGGTTTCCGGCTTTCTCTTTTTCCATTCTTTTTACCCTTACGTAGCCCCCTGTGCATCAGTGGTGTTATTGCCTTGCTTGGGATGATATGATAATAATAATAATAAAAAAAAAAAAACTAGAAGATATTTGTATTTTGGATACAACTAAAGAATTTCTCTCTTTTTTTTTTTTTTTTTAAATTTCATAACATCTATTCATAATTTTATAATTCCAATCAAACAAATTAATGCTTTGCTTGTTCCAAATGAGATGCTTCATTTGATAGTTATTAATCTCAGTCAGGCCCTTTCAATTTGATAATCTATTGGTTTGAAATTAATCTCTGGTAAGCATGTTCTGACATGGTTACTTTCATTCATCCTGGCTGGAGACACAATATACATACCACAAAAAATTTTATTTTATTTTTTTTTTTTTACCACAAGCTATGTAGCACAAGTTATCCTTAACCATTATTATCACTTAAATTGCTTTTTCATATCTGACCTGCTTTTTCTTAGTATATGTCTCCATTCTCCTGTTATACTGAAAGAATAAACTTTCTTGATTGAATTTTCTTGTGATAATCATAAAAAAAATAGATTTTTCTATTTTATAATTCATATTACACTATATCTAGAAGTTGAGCATATTTGTTTTTACAATTGATTCTTCCTGATTACTGTAAAAATCTGTGCCTATTAACCCAGAATAATGTTTGAATGATCTGTCATCCGCAACAAAGATTGTAGTATTTATTCTTGGGGTAGGTAGGTAGGTAGGTTGTGGTAGTAGGCACCACATAGCAAGTGTTGTTTTGTTCTGCTGACAGAGCTCTACCTCCCTCGTGGGTAAATAGGCTAAGCTGCTTGTCTTGATTGTCAGTTCATCCAGGTATGGCTTCACCACACTACTCTACTCCAGGCAAGATGGAATACCAGCAGGAGGACAGCTTCACTTGAGAACACCACTCATAGGCTGCCGACTAATCACTTCACCACTTGGACTTGTATTATTGTCTTTTAATGAGAAGTTTACTTTGACATCATATCTAGTCATTGTCAAATGAGACCTGGTGTTGCATGTATTTCAGAGGTAGTACTCTTATGCTAACTGAAGAAATAATATTCGTTTTTTCATTGCTTCTATTTTATAGTTTAATAATTACAATGATTTTAAATGCTACATTTGAAATAGAAAACACGTGTCGTTTTATTAATGATACATGTGGGGTACGTAAATATATGCAAAGAAAAGTCCTCAGGCCCAATTCACTATCAATAGTGTTTTCTTTCCTTCCTGCTGTGTTAACAGCTGAAACTTGAATGGCTAAAACAATTCTCAAGGAATGATAGAAATACCATGAAAATGTATAGGCATTACGGATCTGGAGAATTATGGTCATCACCATTGATGAATTACAAATCCCCTTTTGATGATTTTGAGGATCTTTATGAAGAAATTGAAGATTATGTTGATGAGAATGATCCTGAAGAATACCCACCTGTGTTCTGTAAGTTTTATTAATATTTTCATCTATTTATTACAATTCTTTATGGCTTGCATTACAGCTGAAGTAGTGGTATGTTTCTTACCAGTATCTAACACTGGTGCTTAAACTCAGGTAAAAGATTTTAGATCCTCATTTTCAAGGTAGACGTTTCTTCTTTACTTGAAAGATTTGTATTACACAATCTTTATATTATTTCATCTCTATCTGGCTTTGTTGTGCAATACTAAATTTAGTAAATACTCTTGAAATTTTTAATTTTTACTTTTTGTCTTCTGTTTTGCATCATTTTGATGAAGTGGACATTTTAAATGACCTGAAAATCTTTGTGTCACTTAAATATGAGTTTTGTACATTAAAATTGCATAATTTCTTAAATTTTACATTAAGTAGTTCTAATCTATAAGTTCTGTTAAACTGTAAATATGTAAAATAAGAATACTTTTTTGGTATTATTTTTCCTTTAATGAAATAGTGCTGATTAAGTCAAAATAGGACTGAAAAAATGTGATGGTTTCATTAAAAGAATTAATATAATTAAAAATAGGATACATTGAAGTACTAAAGCTTTGATATTTGCAATTGAGTATTGTTGTTTCCAAATGTATTGTCTATGGCTGTTATAAAATGTAATTTTGAATTTACTTAAAAAAATTAAAATATTTTTACTTATTGAAGTTTGTTAAAATTAAGATATTTCTATTTTTCATTTAAAAGTATCATACATGTTAGTTTCTTTGGTTATTTTGTATGTAATATTTGCTATTGTATCTGGTTTAACTATGGCTAATTATTAGAATCTTGTGGCATTTGTTTTTTTAAAAGAATTATTATGAATATTGATTCTCAGGCTATTGCTAGTTGAAGTAGAATGCAGTTACCTGTTAATATTTCTGGAAGATGTTTGGCAATATTAGATTTTACAGCTAATATAACTATTATCTATTGTCATTTTTTTTCTATGTTTCATTATAAAAACCTTAAAAGCTCTAGAGAAAATATTTTAGAGATGAAAAAGTTATTTAGGTAGTTTAAGTATTAGGTTTGAACATTGTGATATCATAATGTTCCATGAAATACATTGGTGTGACATTTAGGAATTTAAAATATATGAACATTAGGGGGATATTTTGCAAAACAATATCCTTCGTGCATTAGGTTTGACAATAACTTCAATTTAAAGAACGTGGTACTGATATGAAGAAATATTAAAAAATATATTAAAGGAGAAAATGTATTAAACATTTACAAAATTAGGAATCCTTTATGGTAATTTGTCTAGGATCATACAATGTGGGATAGTTAATAAAAAATAAAATGAATAAAAAGTTATGTGAGATAGGCCTTCAATTCAAAATCTCTATACACTTAATACATATTTAACAATTTAGAATTTAAATTAAGATTCTAAATATTGAATATCTCTATATCTTTAATGTTTTGATGTAAATGTAAGCAACAATTTTTTTGTATTTTTCTTACATTTTTTTCCTCTTTATATATAGGATTGATTTTTAATCAAAGTTTTATCTGAAATTCCTTCTTGGAATAAAATGTATCATTATAGTTTTCCATTTTGTCATTTATTTACTCACTGTTAAACTTACAGCAGAAATTATAACAAGAGTAGTATTACTTGATCTAATGATACCAAGAAATTGACAATTTACTATACAGTGTTGATTCCTCTGTCCACACTGTATCTATTATCTCTAATATCAAGCACTCTTCCTTGTAAAATATAGCAAATTTTTACAATAACAAATTATAAAGTATCTAAAAAGGTTATTGTCAGTTTCTTTTTTGATCTACATCTAAATGCAAATATACATATCTCAATATTCCTGGGGTTAATTGAGTTCTGTAAATGTATAATGTTAAAAGTATGTAATTTATAGAAAAAGAAATAAAGGTTATTGCATGGATCTAGTAGAATAAGAATTATTAATGTGTGATAAATCGCAGGAAAATTATAGCTTTGTGCTAAGTGTTTCCATTAACTTGCTTAGATTGTTTAAAAAAAAAAAAGTAAAAAATCCAAAAAGAATTTTAAGTACTTTCAAATAATACCTTCAGCTACAGATGGTCTACCATTTAATGCTGTCTAAGGTTGTTCAGAACACATCCATTACAAAAACCTTTTATTCTAATCCTTTATTTGTTGTGTGTGTAACCTTAAATTCTGGAATCAGTAATTGAATTTGTGTTTTTAGGCCATTACTCTGAAATGTTTATATTCAGTTATTTTACACTCATGTAATAAATTTGAAGAACTTGAAAGATTTTTTCTTAATGTAAATAGGATTTTATTAATTGCAATTTAACTGATGTAAGCCTTAAAAGTATAATTTATATAGGGTATATTAGTAATTAAGTGAAAAGTTTTTATTATTACTATATTTTAAAAATAATACTTAGTCTAAGTACTATTAAAATGAATCCAGAAATATTTTTAAATCTCTTGATTAATATAATCTAAAACATTCAATGAAATTTTCTAGAAATGAAGAATAAAATTAAATCTCTAAACAAATATCATACTGCTGAATTATACAATTTTGTTATTTGTTGACTGTATTTTTCTTCTAATAAATTCTCTTTACAATTACGGATAGTTATTTTTTTGTTGTAATGTTTCAACTTTTTATTTAAAAGAATCTTAACCATATTTAGCCTTTTGGGATTTTAATCAAACTTCAATTAGTTTAGCAACTTTGTAATGCACTTGTTATGGTTTGTCATTTGAACTGTCTTGTCAGTTAAATTGTTGTTTTTTTTAAAGTATGCATTCTGTTTTTAATTTTCCTTTTATTTTTTCTTAAGGAAAATATTTTAATACAAAAATGAATATTCTATATTAGAGATAGAAATATATTTGTCAGTGCAATCTAAACATAAATTAATTTTTTTGTTTTTTAATTAATATGCAAATGAACTTAAAATTTGAGTCTATACTATTTCTAAATTTTTTAAAATTTTTTTGTGTAATTTTATTCTATGAAGACAGTACATGCAATGACCTATCAGTATTAGTAAGTTGGTGCCTGTCTACAACAATATGCCATTAAGAACAAACACCCCACTTACACACTTTCTGTCTGGAGTTCAGATTTTTATCTTATTTTGCTGATATATCTTAATATTTTGCATATGCCACTTGTAACATTGTTTCTTTTATAAACAACCAACTGAAATGAGCAATATGTGTGAATTCTCAATGTTGTGAAATCTCTGCCTATTTTTGTGAATCACAGTTTAAAGCATTCAAACTTGTATCATTCCTTGCAATGTACTTTGAGATATATATATATATATATATATATATATATATATATATATATATATATATAAAAGAGGGGGCTGAAAAGTTATTAGCCTAACCCATTTTCTAAAATCTAACCAAATGAACAAACAACAAATTTTGATGAGGGGAAGGTGGTCTTGCCTGGGAAGAGAACTTTTCAACGTCTGTCTGTCTGGATTTTGTGATAAATTGTGTTTATAGATGGCAAAATATTTATCAGGACTTACTCAAAGTATTCCCCCACATAATTCATTATGTTCTTTTTTTAATTAGGGTTGCCTTTATAAAATCAAAGTTAAAACATGCCATAATCTTAATTTTATAATTGCCAGCCTAATTAGAAAAGAACATAATTCATTACTTAAATACTTAGAGGGTGTTCTGATAAATATTTTGCCATCTATTTCCAAACTGTGTTCTTCAGATAATAATCAAGGGGTTGCAGTTTGGGGAGTTGGGTGACCAAATGTTAAGGGGTGATGATGTTGTAGAAATTGTCTGACAGATATGACTAGGTTCTCCTGCTTGTGTGGTATGGTGCAGAGTCTCGTTATCAGCAGCCACCCTCTTGACCCAGGGCAGCACTACCTCCTAAAGTCACTTTATGTAGCCAACATGTTGAGTCTGAGGCTCTCTGGGAAGATGAATGGAGGTAAAAGTAGTGTAATGATCTATTTAGTGTGAAAGGTATTATTAGTTGATTGATACTTAGATTACTGCTGAAATTGATAATCATGATGTGCTGTGGTTTGAATAGGATGGTGCAACTTGTCACACTTGGAGACAAACCATTTGGAAATCAAATCTGCTTGTGTGTCATTAACTTAAGATCACCTGACTTAATAACACCAGAATTCTTCATTTGAGAATATTTAAAGTAAGTCATACATCAATTAACCATAGGCAGTTGATACTTTGAAACCAGGCATCATGTGCAGTTTCTGAAATTCTTTAAGAAATTTTAAGTAATGTTATAAACAGTATTCTTTGAGAAATGTTCCTAATTGTTCCTTTGGGAAAACATTTAGGTTGCAGTGTTTTGCATAAATTTGTTTATTATACCTTTGTATTTTAGATTTTCATTCACATTATAAATACAATCCTATCTCTTACAATAAAGACTTGTGTGTGTGTAAAAAAAAAAAAAAAAAAAAAAAATTATTTTCTGTCATGCCAATTGAGAGACAGTGTCAGCTCGGTTGATTCCCTTTACTACCAGTTATAAAAGCTCTTGCCACATGTTTGCTCTTTAACTATGCCTTATTATTTATTTATTTTTTTTGCAATAATTGTCATTGAGTTGTGAAGAAAATATATACTCTCTATTATAATAAATTCTGTTGTATTGATACAAATATTTTGCCATCACTTTTGATGGCATGGACCCACTCATATATAATAATGTTTTATTTTTAGTTCTTTCACATTCCTACATTATTTTAGTTGTCTATAATGTTACAAAGGTTGAGGGTTTTTTTTTTTCATTATTCATAAAATATTCTAACCTATACTTTTAATTTCCTTTTGCTATTTGGTTGTATGGAAGTGTATACTACTGACCATGGCTACAAAGAGTCAGTATTAACTGAAATTGCTTACTGTAAACAAAAAAAACAAAAACAAAAAAACCTACCGTTATATTCCATCATCATTATGGAAATATGACTTTATCAGAAAATGTTAAATAGAGGAAATATAAATGTGGTATTTAGCAAAGTGCTGAGATTTATTCTGAGTGAAATCAACAATTGTCTAATCATTACAACACCAAGTTTTTTTTTCAAATTTGGTATGTCTATAAAGCTGCATGATAGAAATTGATTGGTACCTATTTTACATCTCTAGGTCAAAGGGTTCATGAGATAGGACTCTTTGATCTTTGACAAAAAAGGTGGATTTTGGAAAATAATAAAAAAATTTAAATATTGATTTCTCTGTTGTTGTTCCACCTATGAATCTAAATTATATACCATTTTAAAGTACTTAGATATATCTAAAAATAATTTATTTTTTGTTTAAAGGTCAAATAAGATAATTTAACCGTGACCTTAAACTTCAACTTTTAATTTTTTATGAAAAGTATGTTTATTTTTATTTTTTTCAGTTTCACAACAAATTTTGTCTGCTTTATGGCAAGATATGTACAAAATGTGTAAACTTTTGACTGTGGCCTGAGTTACAAGGGTTTTACTGAGTTGTACCAAATTCTAAATGGCAGATTTTGCTATTTGCCACTATATGCTAGCATTTTCATATCTCCCAATATGTTTAAGTAGTTTATCTTTAGAAAGCTCTTTTTGAATGCTGATTAATATTCACATAATAACTATAATCATAAAATCAGCAGGATTTGTGTTGTTTGTAGTAAAATATTGACCAATTTGGTGGAAAATAAACATCCTTAATTTTGGTTTTGTTTACATTTTTATGATACAACAAATACTTTTTTATATGAAAAAGTTACATAAAATTTTTTTTAAAAAGTGTCATGAATTAATGTTAAGATAAATGATGTTAATGCTTAAATTTTTGTGGATATTTGACATCGTACACAAAATTCACAAAACAATGAAATTTTTGGTGTGTGTGTGTGTGTATATATATATATATATATATATATATATTCCATTTATAAATGAGTTATTACATGACCTAGGTTTCTATCATGAGTGGTGTCTTCAGGCTATTTTTAATAACTGATTTTACTGTTTTTCTTTTTAAGAACGCTCACATAATGGTGGTGTTTTTTTTTTTTAATGCTCACCTATTAGGTTCATACAACCATGGATGAAAACGTCATAATTTGTTTTAATTTTAAAAATTGCATGTTCAAAAATTCCCTGCCATGTGAGCGTTAAAAAAAAAAAACACCGTTATGTGATCGGTCTTAAAAAGAAAAAACGGTAAACAGTTAAATCAGTTATTAAAAATCGCCTGAAGACACCCTTATGGTAGAAACCTAGGTCACATAATAACTTGTTTAAAATGGAAAATATTCAAAAGTTCTACAATATAATTGTGTTGAACATTTTTTAATACAAATGTGCATTGGTCTAACCCTATTGTGACCAAAAACTAAGTATATATATATATATATATATATATATATATATATATATATATAATGTGTGTGTTTTTATCTGAAAAAGTGATACATTAAAATGAATATTTAAAAAATGATTCTTAAAATTTACAGAGGTTAACCAGCAAATTTATTTTTCTTGTTGGAATGCGTGTTTATATAGAAAATTTTGGATCTGCAAACCACTTTTTCACTCAAATATTTTGTGAGGGTCAACCTTGATTGTATCTTTATTTAAGGTTACTTCAAGAAATTCTTTCTTAAAATATTTGAAGCTTTTTCCATCTCAATTTTCAAAAGTTTATAAGTTCTTACAGTGTCAATTATTGAATCAACTAAACTAAGAATATCAGAATGATTTAAGATTAATATATCTGGATGTACTGGATGACAGAAAGATGAGGAAGGGCTTTTCAGTTTTAAAAATTTCAATTTTACTGTTTTATTATCTATTTTTCATGCACACATCATAACTACCAATTCCTATCATAGATTGTTGTAACAAATCCCTTAATATTTTAATCTCTATATTGTTTTTAACTATTTTTGTTTTTCATCCTGATTTGACACAGTTTTTACTTTTATCTCTTCCCGAGACACAGGAATAAAATTATATAGTTTCTGAGTTCCTGTAATTGTTGAAGCATTTTTTTAATCTATTTTCTCAGATTTCTGCTTCAAGTGTCCATTCATTTGTTGACGAATACAAAATATTTATGTCTAAAATAATGTTTTTTCTTGCAAAATCAAGCAACCATTTTGATGTCATTATTTGTTCATTATAGGGTTGCTGCATGCTTGCTTTTGTTACTCTTAATAGTGCCACCTTACCCAACACATGTTTGTTTCTCATTAGATGCAGCAAAAAAAGTACTACTCTGCATCAATACCAAAGTCAGCTTTATGGTTGCACAAATTGATAAAATTTTTATAATGTGAAGTAGCACCATCAGAAAAATAGATCAGACTTTTTATTTTAAAATTAAGATTTCTTTTTCAGTACTTCTATTAGTATCCTTTCGAACAAATGGACAGCTACTGTCATGCTTGAGACAATCTGATATAATTACAATATTAATAAACTCCAGCCTTTTGTCATTTCTGTGATAACACACAAATGGATGTAATGTGACTTGAGAATTATTCCATTGTAAGCCTTGTGCAGCATCCTACAAAATAAATGAATAATTTTCAGCAAAATCCTTATCAAAGAATTTTTCTTAAAACAAAATTTTGGTTGTTTTTTGGCAATGAAATAATGCTTTTTCAAGGTTTGAAGGCTTGCAGAAAAATGTTCAATAAATTCTTCTGTAGATTGATACAGTTTGCATTGTGGTTCTATCAGTTGATAGCCACTATTTCTACATAAAATCATCAATTGAAATTTTTATTTAGAATTTCTTCTACATCTAAAACAAGACCTTCCATCAAATTGCTACAAGTTGAGCAGTCACCCAAGTTAAGAAATCTATTTGTTGATTAATATTCACATAAGAATATGATCTCTGTTAAATGATATTGTTCATCTTACATCAGTGTATCATTTGTATTTGATGTATTGTACAAACACACACTCTGTTCAAGCACCACCTGCTAGGTTTAATCCAAGCTCATCAAATTTTGAAAAACTAATTTTGTTTGGATTTTTTTTTTATTTAAATAATTGATATGAATATTTCAGTTAACAGAGTACAAGATACTTTTGTTCTTGACTTCTACCATTCTTTAAAACTCATTTTTTTCCAGGCGTCATTCTACTGACTTCTTCACTCTTACAAAACAGCACTGCTTTGTCAGTTGTCACTTGTGAGAATCTACATTTTTTGTATATTTGGTAGAATTAATATTCCTTGTTCATTTGTTTTTTGGTCTTGTCATGTATGTTGTAGTGCTACATTCCATTTGAATTCTTTTGATACTCCAGCTGTTAGGAAGTATTGTGAAAATTTGTATTTTTTAAGACCTCTTTTCACTAGCTGCAAACTTTTCTTTTAATTGTATAATAATTTGACTTTCATCAGGTCTTTTGTGCTCTTTTACACTGTGAGATTCTTGATAAGAAATTTTAGTCACAATCAGTTTAATTTTCTTTGATACAACTCCTTTAATTTTTCTTACTTTTTATTCCTCATAACTGGTTTGTTTTCTAAGTTTCTGATGCTTGATTGGAGATTCACCAATCATTGACAGTTACTCATTCAGAAGTTGCAATTCATTTCCAGTATCTATAAAAATGTTAGAAGGCTGTGACTGGTCTTCAGCTGATATTGAAGTTGTTTAAAAAACTCAAGTAATGCTGATATTTTTATTCAACAATAGGTTTGCTTTGTAAGTGATAATATTTTTTTTAAATATTCATTTCAATGTATCACCATTTCAGATCAGATCTTAATTTTTTTTAATATATATAGATATGAAAACCTGAAAATTCAATTGTTTTGTGCATTTAGTGTAACATGTCAACAAAAATTTGTTAGCCATTAACATTTCTTGCATATTTTCTTATTTTGTTTTTAATATTAATCATTACACTTTTTAAATTATTTTCATTATGCCACTTTTTCATATAAAAATCTATTTGTTGTATAATAAAAATGTAGACAAAACCAAAAATAAGAATGTTTTTTTCAACCGAATGGGGCAACAATTAACTATAAATAACAAAAATGCTGTTGACTTTATAATCATAGTTATTATGCTAATATTAATCAGCATTCAAAGAGCTTTCTGAAGATATACAACTTGAACATATTGAGAGATATGAAAATGTTAGCATATAGTGGCAAATACTAAAATCCACCATTTTGAATTTGACCCAACTCAGTAAAAACCTTGTAACTTAGGCAGGCCACAATCAAGTTTGTACATATCTTGCCATAAAGCAAATTTACACACATACACATCATATTCATTATATTTGATTTTATTGATCAAATTAATGTTTTTTTTTGTAATTAAATTATTGTTAATATTCTACTTTTAATTAGTATAGGTAAAAATAAATTTTGTTAGACAAATTGGAGAAGCTTAGTATTTCACTGTAAAATATAAATGTATAACATTTAATTTCAGTTCAAAATTTAAAATTGTCTTTTCTCTATTTGAATTGGCAGTGTCTGAAAGCTTTATCTCCAATAGAAGTTTAGTATCAGTCATCCAAAATTTCAGTGAAATAAAATTTTGCCTCTGTCTATATTACCTAATTTTTTTTTTTTTTTACAAATGAGAACATTTTCTTTTTAATATATATATATAATGTATCTGCACATTTATGAGATATCATCATTTCTTGAAATAAATAATTAGGCTTTCAAACATGAAAATAAACTATTAAAGTAAATAATGATATATTGTTTTTTTGTATGTAGGTATGCAAGGAAGTCATAAAATATATATGGTTAATACTACAATTTGAGCATTAGAATTACTCATGTTTTTTTTTAATTGTGCTTTTAATCAATTATGATTGTTATCAAACATTTTCACTAGTCTAACATGAATCTTTGATGTACTAAGGATGAGTTAAAGTTCAAAATTTTAATAATTTCAATAATTGTAAAGACAATTTATGAAATAGTTGTATTCACTAAGAGCAATGTCACTTAAAAAGAAAACATTTAACAGTTCAAATTTATCCCTGTGAAGTGTAAAAAGTCAACAGAAATTGTGGCACCGACATTTTGATATGTATAGGAATAATGAATGATAATTTTCAGAAAATGAGATTAAAAAAAAATAGAAATAAAGAAAACCGTATTGAATTGTGTTGTAATGTTGGTTCTTCTATTTGGTAGTGAAAGCTGGACAATTTCATCATGAGTAGTCTTGAATCAATTGAGAGATAATTCTTTCACTGAATGTTGAGAATACCACAGACAAAGCATGTTATAAATGAGAATTTAAGAATGGGGACTACAAAAGAAGCTGTTACAAACAATCAGAAATAGTTAAAAGTTTTAGTACACAATGAAGAAAGGAGGCCTGAAAAACTTAATATTCACAGAGCAGCTCAAAAGCAAGAGAAACAGGAAAGTAACAAGAAACTTGACAAGTTTGAGTAAAATGGATGGAGGAAAAATAAAATAAGGATCATAAATAAGCAAGTATTGTTGCAAGAAATATAGCATATGTAAATCAATTGCTACAAATATATGCAGGTTTACATTAATTTTTCTTTTATAAATGTCTTTTATATTTATTTGTAACATTATCTTTCATATCTTCTTCTTACCTTGATTTTAAAATAGACCTCAATTTAATCTTTTTTCTTCACTTTAGCTTATTTTATTAGGAAGCTTGGTTAAAGACTTAAAATATCATAGAAGGGAAAAGTTGTATTAAAATATTTGTGAGATGGTTGCTAAAATTATGATATACTAAGGTTTTTCTTTTTTTGGTAATGGGGTTTTTTAAAAGCTTGTTTCTGGTTAATATACAAAACCTAAAATACTTGAAACATATTTCAACATTTTTTTAAAAGGTTGTTTTTATATAATTTAAAGTACTAACTTCAACTTTTAGGCAGTTGGTAGCTATCTTATTGTTGTTATGGGACTTAATTTAGTTTCCTATGTTTTAAAGTTTTCAAAATTGGAACTTTATTATATCTTTAGTAAAATTATAATGTTAGAATTTAATGTTTTTTAATAAATCATCCTGAGAACTTTAAGAGGATTTTATTTTGAAAATTTGATATGTTGACACCTTTAGGTTATTTGATAATTAAACTGTTATTCTATTGTTTCTTTGTAAGTTTGTGTTCATAGTAAAAAGCAATAGTGAAACAAAAACAATTTCCACTTTCTTAAAGTAGTAGATTACTTTTCAGATAGAGCTAAGCCTAAAGATATTTAAATGAATTGCTGCTGACTCTTATTTTTTTTGCTAAACTTTGCTTTAATTTTATCTTGGTGATATTTAAAGCTTGGTATTCTGTTGCTCTACCACTTGGTGAACTTCAATGTAGTAGTGGGTTAATTGATATTACGTCCTTGTTGTAGGATGTTGTATTTATAGTTAAGTCACTGTGAAAAAGATGTGCTGCCTGTAGTACAGTTCTTCATTCAATAAAACTATTCATCTCCAAAAAAAGTGGCTGTTCTTCAATAAAATGATTTATATCTCAATGTAACTGTGACTGCTTCATTAGCAAAATGATAGCTCTTAAAACAACTGCTTGTTCAAAAAGCTTAAAATGCACTCCATTTGTACATTAGTATTTTAGTATCTTTCCTGACTTTTAATGACCTTCTTCTATGTGCCCTGTTCCTTCAGGACGTAGGCGATCATGGTTCTCCATGTCTCCCTATCCCTTATGGCTCTTAGTATGTTTTCTTCTGTTACTCTATGCAACCCGCGTTCCATCATCCACCTGATCAGGCCCTGCAAATATGTTATCTGCTGCCTTCCTTTGTCTCTTTTTTCCTTCTATCTGGCTTTTCAGTTTCAGGTTCTCCAAGCCCTCCTTCCTCATTGCATGTCCCAGGAACTTCAGTTGTCTCTTCCTGATGCTCACTATTAATTTCCTTTTTGTTGACATTCTTTCCAACACCTCATCGTTGCTTGCATGCTCAGTCCACGATATCTGCAGCATCCTTCTGTAGAACCACATTTCCACTGCTTCAAGTTTTGTCCTCATTTTCGATGATATTGTCCAGCATTCACTGCCGTATTGAAGAACTGATATCACATAGCAATCCAGCACTCTTTTCTTTGTTTCTAGTGAAATTTTCCTGTGTATTAGTACTTTACTCAGCTTCTGGCATGCGTCCTTTGTCATGCCGATTCTCCTTCAGATCTCTCTTTTAATGACAATTTTGCTTTTTCCATCACTGAATTTTTGGTAGATTTGATATTCCTAGCAACCTTTCTTGCTTTTCTTAATTACAAATCCCTGCTATATCTATAGGTTTACCTATAGTGCAGGTATTCTTTGGTAACCATTCTGGTGGTGTAGGTGTATAGACACTGGGTGAGGAGGTATCCCAAATGGTTTTGTTTGTACAGCTGTGAATGTTTGTCAATGGCTCTTGAATCTTCTGTAGTATCATTCTCATTTCACAAAGTTTGTTTTGGACAAATAGTGTTCTCTGTTTAGCTTGGTGCTTACAATTTTGTGTACAGGGAGTGAAATATTTCTAGGTACCTACCTAAATGAATGAATTGTTTAGAGTAAAATACCGACTTAAGTTGGCTCATAACAAGCATGAATTGAATTTTCATGCAGCAGTCAAATCTGTCAGTAAAAGTTTTAACTATTCAACTTTTATTAAGAATAGTAGAAATTAGATGACTGGGTTTGTTTTATTATAAATAAAAATAACAGTTGATGTGCATAATTAGAGGACAAAAACCAATGTATGTCTTATATCAGTAATGTGTGGGTGAGCAAAAATTTATAGAATTTGTACTTGTATATCATACTATTCAGAGAAAGCACTGCTCTATACAGCCATCTCATCAAAGTTGGATCTACATCAGATAAAAATGACCAACAATGTAGAAAATATAAATGATAAATCAGCCAAATAAAATTTAAAGAATATCAAAGTTTGTGAAAAGATTAGGAACTCAAAATTGACAGATCATGTATGGAAAGAGGAAGGCACCATCTATTTTTATGGGTTATTTAAGTAATAAACATGGAACAACGTAGGAAAATAGTTAAAAAGATGTTTCCGTATTTGACAGCATATAAGATGCACCCTAATTTCAGTAGGGCAAATTAAGAAAAAAAAATTACTAGTTAGTAAAATTAGTAGTTAATGCTACAGCTTAGACTATATTTATGAGGTATGATTTTGGTTAAACCAACCATGACTGTAATTAAATAAAAAAAAATAATAGGAAAAAAGAACATGAGCTATAAAGCCTTTATTATATCCAAAGGTAAAAAAACAAGATAAAAATGAAATGTAATAAAAACAATCAAGAATAGAAGGCGAGTTTGAAAGAAGTTATAATAACTATCCAATTTCCTAAAGTATTGCCTGAGGTGTTTTTGGTTCTGGTATATGAGATTTATTGGGACATCCTAATTCTATACATTTACTTTAATATTGCATGCAGTATCTAATGAAGTGAACTTTAGTAGGCTTTTGGCAGCAATTATTACAGCTACTTAATTTCTTTTTGGAACTTATGATATATTGGTATTGATGGTGTGGGTAGAATCAAAAATAGTATGTGAAAGTTGGCAGATTGTCATTGAATTGTTTTAAATTTAATAACCTTATATACTTACTATCTGAAGTTTTTTTGTTTTTTTTTTAGGGTCTTGTTTGACTCTGTTGAATAGTCTGTTTCATGTATTGATCACCATTCATTCTGTCCAGTATAAACTTTTCCTACTCTTCTTACACTGCCAGCATATGTCACAAAATCATTGGATACATTTTCAGTTTTACACACTGACAAAATCGTTTCAATAGATAATTACCCACTAGTAAGAGATGAAAAGAAAATCTTGGTACTTAATTTCCTGAAGATGGTTGAAGAGAAAATAATTTGTGAATCTGATGCACTGTTGCCAATAACTAAATATCATCCTGAAAAATGTTTTACACTTGAAGCAGTATTCTGGAAATATGTTCTGTTTGGTAACAAAGTTCAATAATGGAATTGACTAGAACTTTTGTACTATAGTTAATTAAATTTTGTGTCAATATTTCTTGTAGTTTCTATTGATTCCTATCAAACTGTTTCTACTTAAATGATACTCTTGCTGTGAATACATAAATCAAATATTGTTTTTAGAATTTTTACTATAACTAGATTGCTAAGCTGTTAGTAAATAGATTTTTGTTTTTAGTTGCTGTAACATAGATGCTGTGCTATCAACGATAAAAATATTTAGTTAATCAATCTCAAGAAAATGACTAGTCTATAAAAAAGGTTGTTTTCTTAACAATATGGCTGCTTAACTAACCAAAAAAGGTAACTTTTTATAGCTACCCTCTCCTAAGTTTAAAAATCATATTTGTATAGGTTGTTTGCATAAATCAAGCTTGTTAAATGACTTATTAGTAGTTTTAGATTATTCTTTGGCTTTTGAATGGCTATTATTTTTCTGTCAGTTAATTTTGGGGTAACTTGAGATTTTTGGAATAATTTGGATGTAATCTTTCTTAAAAAGCAGTGTTTCAGTAACTGAATGTTTACTTTGGTCATCTCACCAGAATGTACTTTGTGTAAAAGCAAAAAAAAATTCACCATTTTACTGATTTGCTTGTGGAGTTCAGGTTTGGTGCTTTTACCTGGAGAAAAATGTGAAAAATTAGTTTATACAATATTTTTAAGTTTTCAAGGAACCACTATGAATAGACATGGTTTGTTTTGTGGGAAGAAAACTAAGAATTCACCATTGAATGGAATAGTGGCAAGATAGAATTTCTATTGAAAAACTGATTGTTTGATGATATTCATTCATTAAATTAGGTAAAAGTAGCCTGAAAATCAATATTAACTTTGTAATGAAATGATTTATAACAAAACAGATTGGCTCATCTGTTTGAATTTTCTCTTCATGATACACAAGTAGTTTAAAAAATGTACTTAAGGCAAATATTAATTCTTAGGTATTTTCATAAAATAAATTCTACTTTCATGTTTTATTTATGGATACTATTTACTTATGAAATGTGAAGATTTTTTTTCACAGTAAAATTTAAAGAAACATTGTCACTGCTATGATAGACAAATTGATTTTTCTGTTTAGAAGATAAAATTGTATGATTGATCATTCAAGGTATATATATTTTTAAATATGGAGGACATTGTGAGCTGGTTATTATGGAAATATATTAAAATTCTGCATCAGATTAATGTTAAAACATTTTACATATGAAAACGTCAATTAGTTCATACTTGTGTGTTGATTATTACCATGAAATAATTCTCTTATAAAGATACCATATATACTTGTGTATCAAGCAACTTTTGAAGACTTAATTTTTTCAAGATACACGAGATATAAAATTCTCATATTTACTAATGCAACCTCTTAAAATTAGCTTCAAAGTTTGTATGATTTGTGAGTGTATACTGTGTGTGTATGTATGTATGTATATATATATATATATATATATATATATTTTCTAGACATATTCTATTAAATATAAGAGACAATGAATGTCTATTATGTTTAATATATATATATATATATATATATAATTGTATATTTTGCATTCAGTAATATAATAGCCGTAAGAGCCTGTTTATGAATAATACTGTTTTTTTATGTTTTTTGTATGTTACAGCTTTTGTCTTAACTGATTTTGGTGGCCATTGTTCACACATATAAAAATATGCAATTGAATAAAAGTTATCAAAAAGTGTATATAGATATGTATGTACATGCATTTCATACTAAAAAATGTCTAAATCTTGTTCAGCCAGTTATAAAGAGCCTGTTTTTCTTGCCCTGATTTTTTTTTTTATAGAGAATGTTTTTTGTTTGAGTTAAAAATCCAAAATTAGATTGGATATAATTTGGCACATATATCCATCTGGGCTTGTTTGTTCCACCTTCTCTTCTTTTGGTACAAGAACCAGTTGGCTGTTTTATTCTGGCTAAAATCTTAAATTATTCTAGATATATTGACAAAATGACATTTGAGCAACTCTAGTGTTATTAATTAATTCATTGTACAGTCTAAATCCCCTTCAACTCAGATCTTGATTCTGTCTTGTATTGATTCAAGGACTTGTTATGAAAGAAATATTTTTGTGGGAGTATGTTGAAAACAGTATCAGCATTCTCTTGTTGCTCTTGCTGTTTTACCTGAAATATATTTAGGCTATTTGTTAGCATGCTTTTCAGATTTATTTTCTTGAAAATCATAAAAGCTTCTTTGTTATTAACCATAATTATTAAAGAGACTTAGGGTAAACCTTATATAGATATTAAAGGGATGGCCTCTTTTTAGTTTTTTATATGGCACTTGACAAATTCTTGCACTTTTTTATTTTTAGTTCATTTTTGTCCTTGGTATTTCAACTCCTTTTCTAAGCATTTTCCAATATTATAAATCTTACTTTAAAAATAGCTTATGATAAACTTTTGGCCACATTTGCTCAAACTTTGCCAATTACACTTACTGAAATTTTTTTCCCCAACAGTTGATCAGAGCTACTGCTTTTCCATTTTTAAATGAGCTAAGAGGTACTAAAAATCAAAAAAATTACTTATGTTAATCACTTCTAAACCACATAAATCATCTCTTTGAAATAGAAATTGTTAAATTATGGATTTGCTTCTTTCTTTTTGTTTTTGATACTCTAGTCGTATGATTTGTTGCATTAGAAATATTTAAAAAAAATCTAAATCTATTGTCTTTCAAAACTTCAGATATCTCTTTTATAAAACTTACAAAATCATAGAACTAAAAGTGCTTGTTGATCTTAAAACAATTTGAATTTTGGTTACATGGAATTTCAAATACTTTTACTATTTTTGAAACTGAATATAATTTTATTGCCTCATGATATACTTGATATTTACTGTAATGTATGCTGGTGTTGGTTTGTAGTCAAAAGATGTTTGTGTCATGCATAAATTTATTTGATTACTGCTACTGTTGTTTACGTTTGTCAGTATGGGCTTCTTGATTTCTTCTGTATAAATTACTTGGTTCATGTGATCTTTTTAGACAACATACCAAGACAACCATTGTATACTAGAGTTAAAAACAATTTTCGTTTTTTTTTATCAAATAGTTGATCAGATGAAATAGGATTTGTTATTAAAGCTCTCTGCAAAACAAGGCTTTTGTTTAGTGCTATTGACCTACCAGAATAATTATCTTTAATATTTATTGTTTGGAAATGTAGCTTTTAATTTTATATACTTTGCACTAGTACAAGTATAATACACAGTATTATGAATACTTGTCATTTGCTTTAAGATTTCACAAGGAGATTGTTTATGGGTGTGTAGATATAAAAATATGCAGATTAACTTATCATAAAGTGTCAGCAGAATCCCATTATATTTAAATTTACAGCAAATTTCATACTTTTCTTATCTTAACTATAAGCAAGAGATATTACAGTTGCAACATATATACCAACAGAATAAAGTTATGTAGTTGTAAATTATGTTGTTTTTTAGTTTCAACATAGTGACCATTTTTTTTTCTTTTCTTTAAACAATTTTTATTACAAAAATTTAAAAAAAAAAATCAGTATATTTCAACACAAAATTATTCACTAAGATTCAGTTTATTACTTTTAAATACTCATGTGAAATGATAAAACTATATCTCGGCATTTTTTTTTTTTTAAAATCATTTCACCCCAAGTTAGGCTGTACCGCCACTGATGTGCAGGGGGGCTACATAAGAGTTAGTTTTAGGCAGGGGGAGAGACAGAGACGAACCAGCTACAGGGGTGAAAGAGAAAGGGCAAGAGAAGGATGTGAACACAGAAGTGAAGACAGTTATGAAGGCAGAGATAAAGAAAAGAACAAGATACACGGGGGGGGGTGATGTGGAAAGGGCTGGAGTTAAGTGGATAGGAGATGGGAATTGACTTTGCATTTAAATTCTTCAAGGTTGTAGCCATCAAGAAAGCAAGTATATGGAAGGAAGTTCCACATGTGAGAAGTGTGAGAAAAGAAACTGCTGGAGTAGAATTGTCACCTGCATTTGGTAGATTTAAGTGTAAAAGAGTGGGACCTTGTTGCCAGTCTGGTTGCCCAAGTAAATTCTTGTGGAGGAGGCACCAGTGACCTAAGTTTGTCAGGGCAGAAGCCATGAAAATATTTATAGAATAGACAGAGGGAAGCCACATCCCTGCCGATGAAAAAGTAACTGGAGTTGAGCTGCCAGGCCGGGACTAATCACATTACAGATTCTTCTTTGTAGCCTGTCGAGAACACTGAGATGAACAGCAGGGGCGCCTGACCAGATATGATTACAGTATTCCATGCACAGTTGAATGGTTGATTTGTATATGTGCAAGATGGATTCAGGTGAAAAAAAACTTCCTAGCCCAACACAGTGACCCAACCTTCTTAGGTTTAACTATGGATTCAATGTAATGATTCCACTTGAGGTCGGAAGAAAGGGTAAGGCCGAGGAGGTGCAGTGTATTGCTTTTAGGGATACTTGCTTGGTTCATGCTTATAGGTGGCAGGAGAGGTTGTCTGTGATGGCTGACAGATAGGAGTTTTGTTTTAGAGGCATTGGAATTTACGAGCCACTTCTTACCCCAATCTACTATTGAAGTCCTTCTTGAGATCAGCAGCAAAGTTATGTTTGTCTGCCTCACCAGATTTCTTACTGATGCAGGAGTAGATGGTGGTATCATCTGCATAGATGCCTACTTGGGATTTGATCACGTTTGGGAGATCATTTATGATGATTAGAAAGAGCATTGGACCTAGGATAGAGCCCTGGGGGACACAGGTGTTTGTGCAGTAGGATGTGGAGGCATGCCCATTCAAGACAACATTTATTACGCGGTTAGATAGGAAAGATTAGATCAGATCAATCAAGCGTCCAGTGATACCATAGCCCTGTAGCTTGTGCAGGATGCCAGCGTGCCAAACCCTATCAAAAGCCTTGGAGATATCCAGAGCAATGGCACAGCTTTGCCGAGCTTATTGAGGGCCTGGTACTCTGTGATTGTCGTTAGCATATCAGCAGTAGATCTGGTAAAGTGGTATCCATACTGTCTGTCTGAGAACAGTTTATGGGCAGTAAGATGTTGAACTCCTGTTTTCTCTTTCTTTGCTTTTTTATTTATTTATGCCAGCATATTTTAAACTTTCTTATAGTCAGGATTCAAAAATTTATGTAATGAAAAGGAAGTAGTTGACTTTGTCACTTGTGAATAAATTAAAACTTTTATAAATTGTTTAATACTTGTAAAAACAGTATTCCAGAAATGGTCATAGCTTTCAAGTAAGATTGTTCAAGTAAATAGGTTTTTTAGGAGTTTGAATTATATCATTTTAGAAATTATTTTATTAGAAATTTGTATGTAAAATTTAAATTCTAAGACTCAGTTTATATACTATAACAGTTCAAATTATTCAATCTTATAAAAAAGCAAACATATTACAAAAGAAGAAATTAGATAACAGAAAATATATCACAATAAATATGAAAAAGAATAAAATATTAGATGACTTGTTTTTGTTCTTCTCTCATCAGAGCTTGATCGAGTAATTAAAATACTGTGTACAAGGACTTAAGACGGAATAAAGAGAAGAGATACACATATCAATAATATATTGACGCATGTATGCTTATGCAATAAACATATCACACTGAGGCTCAACATTCATTCCTTTTATTTTACATGAAAAAGGTTTGTGTTTCAATTTAATAAGAAAAATGCCAAGAACTTCTAAATGAAAGTCAGTATATGATCTAGTCAACACAGAAAACATATTGCCCACCATCTACTCTCATTAAAAAGGAGGGATCAGTTCTACTGGTTCAATTGCTACATTCCACAAACTCTTTAGTATATTTTATTTAAAAACATAGGAAGTCAACTTGAATAGCTGTATTATTTCTGTATTAGCTCTTCAAGTAGAAAATGGAAGTTTTTATCTTTCTGACATTGTCATCATTTTAATATAAAATATGGCAGGTTTAACTCTATATATAGCATAAAGTATATGAGAGAAAAAGTGTCACTGAAGTCAGCAGAATATTCCTGAAACCAGCTTTGTATCCTTCATGCATGATGGGGAAAATGTATTACTTGAATAAACCAATACTAATGGACAAAAAAAAAACCCCAAAAAAACCCTTTTTTCAAAAATATTTGTCACATTTTTTAAGACTGTCATTAATTTCATTTGTGATTCTTTCCAATTCTATCCAAATACACCCTATACCATCACCACTAGCTTGCACAACACTATGCTGACAAGATGAATCCATAGTCTCATATTGTCTCTTACCATATGAATTCTACCATCTAGTCAAAAGAGCTTGAAATGGGACTTAACAGGCAATGTACCATTAATCTTTCACAGTCTAATGACAATATTCTCTGGTTCAGGTGGTGTCAAAATATTGTACCCTTGTTGGACAATTACACAATTTGATGGAATACAGTTTAATGGTTACCATTCTTGTCAGTGGCTGGAAGTCCTCTTTTTGCTTTGCTCTGCTGTCTGTCTGCAATTTATATATACCTGATATACTTTTGCTGCTTCTAATGAAAAACGTAAATCAGTTGTCATCTCAAAGATTGGATTCAACAATAATTCTGTGTTCAGTTGTTGTTAAATCCTGCCCATGTTTGCTAGCTACGACAGGTACACTGCTGTTTTTTTTTTTAACCTTAGACTGAGTTCGTGTCT
Organism: Ascarosepion bandense; assembly: GCA_037127315.1. NCBI lineage: Eukaryota > Metazoa > Mollusca > Cephalopoda > Sepiida > Sepiidae > Ascarosepion > Ascarosepion bandense. The sequence continues at coordinate 8,675,465 of JBBBDQ010000851.1, forward strand.
ATAATTATAGAAGGAGAAAATCATCCAGTATACTGCTGTCTGTAATTTGATATCTAAAGATGTATGCAATAATTTAATATTTTACTTTTTGTGTCTATAAAATTAGAAAAATTATTTAAACTTAATATAATTATTACTTATTTGATTAATAAAATATTTAGTAGTAAATGTTAAATTTAATCTAGTGGTTACTTTAAACTGTAGTTGTAATGATGAGTGTACATGACAACATTTCTACTGAAGCTCTTCTGGTTCTCTTTATTCTCACACACACGTTCTTCAGTGTGCGAACAAAATTGGCATAGAGAAAATACTTGTCCATATTCAGATCTGCTGGAAAGGTCATTTGACATGTATGGAAGATGGCAGATTGCCCAAAAGACTTTATAGTGAGCCAGGACAAGGTAACTGATCCACTCAATAGCCCAAAATATGTTTTAAGGATGTTATTTAATGTAACCTAAAGGCTCTTGATGTTAATGTTGAAGACTGGCAAACTGTTGCTGGAGATTTGGCTGGGGAAGGTTGATTTTGGAACACTGCAACAATATTGAGCAGAAGAGAATTGAGCATTCCAATAAAAAGTGCATCATTAGGAAGTGAGAAATGGAATATGTCAAAAGAGCATGGTAAGAAGTGCTGAACTCTCATTATGTATATTGGAGAAAATTAAGAACAATAATTCTATCAAAAACAAAACATGAATATAAAAATATCTATTTAAAAAAAAAATGATAGAATTATACAAATCAACACTGATATTATTACTTTTGATGCACCAAAACCACCACAGGAAATAAAGATTGGGTATGCAGTTTCCAAAGTAGAAACATATTTTCCAAATCCATTAAGGTGCTTCAACTACCAAAGATATGGACATGGTAAGAATAAATGTACAAGGCAGTTGGTATATAAAAAATGTGGCGAGAATGATCTTAACCCTACAGAGATCACATGCCCAAATGAAACCAAATGCTCTAATTATAAAAAAGAATATAGCAACCTCCAGGGATTGCAAAACATAGAAAAAAAAGAAAAAGATATATTAGATATTAAACATACCAAAAAAATTCCCTACTTAGAAGCAAGGAAAAGCTTCAAAACAAACTTCAGTACACCATCATATGCAAATATTACCCAAACAAAATCAAGCTATACCTATAAAAATCTAATATCAAACAAACTATGTGAAACACAAGAAATAATATTTTTATTCAAGAATTTAAAAACATATTGAAAACATTAAAACCAATTCTAAACTTGGAAACAGTTTATAGTCAGTCAGTCAGTTTAGGTGCCATACGTGATACACGCTTGGGCGATCATGTCTCGAAAGAGACATGACTGACTGGGCAGAAGATTATCCCGCAGTAGGTTGCCATTGCTTTCTGCGGTAGACTGGTTGCCGACCAAGGCTATAGAACCCAATCTGTCCTGCTATTTAACCCATAACTGGAAGGAATAGATGGATTAATACCTTTCCCAAGGGTATTTGTGCGTAAGTGAATACAATGGATTCAACTGGAATTCGAACTCGGCTCCCTGGTTTCTCATTCCGAGCCGATATCCACTGTACCACAAAGCACATCCTCTTTTTATAGTACTGAACCAAAAGTATCCACAATGAATTTAAATCCAACACAAAATTCACTGACAACAACCTTTTAATGATAAAAACCTTTCAAATTAAAATTTTACAAACATAAAACTGACAGAACCAAAACCAATACAAAACAAAATTTAAATCCAACATAATTAGAAGCAAATAATCAGGATGATAACCCACATAAGATAATGAAGAAAAAAAAGACCTGGTATAATCAAGAACATACATATACTCAGCAAGGAACAAGTTCACAAACAAGGAAAACAGTATGGAATTAGATAACCAAAAACACAAAACATAATCATCCTTAAGACTCACTTGCTAAAATAAAATAATTACCACTTGGACACAGTGAAAACACAAGCATCATACCATGGAACTGTAGAGGTGTTAAATCAACAACTCCTTACAGATTACAATCAAAATATAGTTTGTTTGCTGGAGACCTATCTCAAAGAAACTAACATCATCTCCTTCAAAGGATATGAAACTTATCACAAAACAAATGTATTAACAATAGAGAATAGGCCAAGTGGGGGTACTTCAATATTGGTTTAAAAAAAAAATCAATACCTCATGAAAAAGGTACAATTAAACACAAATCTACAGACCATGGCAGTAAAAGCTTCAAAATCATCAAACAATAACTGTTCAATTTATATTCTTCCAAAACATATTGAATAAGACTGAAATAGAAAGGCTAATTGACCAACTTTCCCACTCCCTTTCTTCTCAGATTTTGAAGCATGCAGCAAAATGTGGAGCTGTAGGAACCCCACTCAAATTAGTAAAATTATAGAATCTTTACTAGAAACATCTGATCTCTGTATCTTTAATAAGCAAGTGTAACATATCTTTACCCAGATACTGGATCAGCATCAGCTATCAACCTAATCATATACTCCCCATCAATTTTTTTAGAAACTTTTAAATGGAAAGTTCATAATGACCAATGTGGTAGTTAACCATTCAACTATTTCCTAAATATAAGCAAGCCTATGCCAGAAGAAAGGAATCCAAAATGCAACTACACAAAGCTAACTGGTTAAAATTCAATGAATTCTGCTCATCCCTCCCGTTTGAATATGAAAATTGTCAATGAATCAGAACCAAGTCTCCTTTAAAAACATACTAGCACAAATAGCAAGACAATATCCTAATCTTCTTTTAAACTAAATACAAAATAAAATGCTGGTTCACAGCAGAATGTAGAGCAGCAGTTAAAACCAGGAATAAACTTCCAAAATTGCGGCTTGAGTATGTCATTGGTCCAGTTCTTAAACATGGCAAAAACCATTCCAACCTTTTGCAAGATGATGGAGAGCATGGTACATGCTCAACTAACGTGGTACCTGCAAAGAAATAATCTCTTTTTTATCTACCAAAATGGATTCTGGAAAAACCAAGGAACCAGTGATCAACTTGTATGGCTGGAATCCCTTATTTGTGATGGCTTTGTTCGAGGTCATCATGTGGTATCAATATTCTTTCATTTTTAAAAAGTCTTTGATATCACATGTAAGTATGGTATCCTAAAAGATATGCACAAGACAGGAATAAAAAAAAAAAAGAAAGAATGGCTATATTCATCCAAAAATTCCTATCAATGAAAAGTTCAGTATGAAATGGAAACACATCAGACATATATAAGCAGGAGTACCTCAAGGAAGCATTTTATCAGTTACATTATTTATTCTCAGAATGAATAGTATTATCAAAACCATTATTGAAAAATCCTTACATGTAGATGATCTCTCAATATCATATTGATCACCAAACATGTTTTCCCTTGAAAAATATGTGCAAATGTTTGAAGATAAAGTAGTCAAATGAAAATGGATTCTATTTCTCCAAAATAAATACTGTTTGTATGCGTTTCTGCAAAAATGAGGTTACCACCTTGATCTAGAATTAAAATTAAATGGACGCTTAATTCTCATAATCAAACAAATAAAATATCTAGGAATCATACTAGATAGCAAACTTAACTTCAAGGCAGTCATTGATTACCTTAAAGAAAAATGTCAAGTTTTGAAGCTTCTAAAAGTAATATCAAAACTGAATTGGGGTACCAAACAAAAGTAATGCACAGAATATAAATGTCACACATTAGATCAAAATTAGGCTATGGATGCATTATTTACAGTACAACATGTAAATTCTATATTAAAAAAAAAAACTACAAACCATATAAAATCAAAACTTAATCTTGGAGCTTTCCGGGCCTCACTCATGCAAAGTCTTTACATAGAATCCAATAAACTACCTATATATCTGAGATAGGAAAAACTATCATTTCAATTTGAACTAAAATTACAATCCAACCCAAATAACTTAGCATATCAAAAACATAAGAACTTCAATATATCTAATTCTATATAGATGAACCAACAGCCATCCCTTCATTTGGACTTCGAATTAATGAAGCACTAGAACAAAGAAAGATCCTGATAACGTAATACCAGTGACAATAAACAAGGTAGTTCAATATCCAAACCTCATAGACCTAATATTGGTACAAAAAAATAACAAAAGTATGTGTGGAGAATTAAGAGACAAATATAGTGACTATAAACCATTCTATACAGATTGAGAAAAAAAACTAAATAGAAAGAATAGGTGCAGCAGCTACAAGCAGACAAATTCATAAACAAATCAGGCTACCAGATAATGTCCCCATCTATACAGCTGAACTACAAGCCATTAAAATGGCACTTAAAATGATAGAAAATTTAAAAGATAAGAAATTTATAATATTCTCAGACTCCCTATCTAGTTTAACAGTAATCAAAGAACAGATTCCTATATTCAAGAAATCCTAAAAACTTGTCACCAATTAATAAAGTGAAAAACAATAATATTGTCTTGGATTCCTAGCTATGTAGCCGCTGCACTGGTAAAAGAGACAACAGAAATGAAAATAACCAACATCAAATTCGTATATACAGATTATAAATGCAAAATTGCATAACACATCAAAAGAAAATGGCAGGCGATTTGAGACAGGGTTCTCAAATAATAAGCTATATGAACATCTGCTGACAATAGGAAAGGAGAATATAGAGCCATTAACTGACTGTAGAGAAGACATAGTACTCAACAGAATAAGAATTGGACACACTCACCAGCTCAAGGCAGAAACTACACCTTGGTGTACCCACTGTAACCAATTTCTTACTATCAAGCATATCTTGATAGAATGCAAGAAGCAAAAACAAATATATAGCACTATTACGAAGCAAAAAAATCTTAACATGCTCTTCAAAAATGTACCTACTGCCCAAATAATAGGATATCTGAAGAAAACAAAATACTTTTAACTTCTATACAAAATAGAGCTTTGCAACTTCATTTTTAAAACATATCCGAATAAAATATTCAATTTCAGCATTAAAAGACCCACAGGAGTTGATATGCTGGTAAAACTAATAAACAATCAAAAGCAAATGCAAACATATATGTACAGTTAGCATAATTATTATCAGTGAAGAGAATACTTTTGGTAATCAGTATTCAAATTTCAGTTTCTTTCATTTACTTTGCATGAATGTTCCTTGGAAAAGTCTCTAGTCCATTTTTTTTCTTTTTCAATTAGTAAAATTGTAGGGCAGATTAGGCTCTCTAGTTTTGGTAGAGCAGTAGTGTAAGAGAAAAACAGGCTAGTATAACATATTACTGCCAGTATTTTACAGCCTTAGAGGAGGTATTTGCCCTGAGAAGGTTGATGCAAATTACAAACAAATATTGTTATTCTGATTACTAACAAACTTTAGGAAAACAAAATTATGAATTTGTTTTACAATTGAAAGGAGGAAAGCTGGAATCAAAAGCATAGAATAAGTCTTATACATTACATTATTATCAATGGCTTTCACAGGTAAGCAGAGTATGACAAAAATATGTATAATTGAAATTGCACTTCAGCTGATAGCAAACATTTCAGTTGATGCGTGGAAACTGCTGTTCTTTTTTTATGGCTGTGATTACTGAAGTGTACATTAATTTCATTTATGTTTCTTTTGGAACCATAATGTTGAATCTAATCTCATTAGTTTTCATTTGTGCAAAGTTAATCGAGAGCATGAGGTTTTGCAAAAACAAATTAAGACAGTCTTTCAGTTTTCATCATTAGTATTTTAGTTTTATATTGTCTATCTTTTTCAATCCATTTAAATTATTCATTATATTCAATTTTTTTTTATATTTTATTGTTTAACTAAATGGTTAATCTGTTGTGTAATCCTGGCTTTTGGCATTATTTTTTTGTCTTATCAAATTTGTTTTATAGAATGCAGATTCCATTAGTAATATTTTGATTCTTTTTTTTCCTATGATCCACAGACTTGCTTTTGAAGGTTCTTCATCTTTAACTCTATATTATAAAGGAATTTAATTTTATTTAATAATTTGTTTTTACATGTAATTTATTTTAATCTAATTATTTTTTAGTATTATGTAGTTCAAACTAGGCATCTTTTTCTTTTCTCATGGGGAAGTCTCGGAAATTCAAATAATTAATTTTTTTTTCTTTACTGCCATTGTGTAAATTCTTAGGAATCTAAAACAAGAAACTGTTTAGATAAGCAGAACATCACTACTAGCTACGTCTAAGAAACTTTTCATTCAAATTCTTCACTTCATTTTGTGTAATATTAAATTTTTTCTTAATGGATATCAAGGCTGTCTGTATTTTGAGCAATGATCCTGCCATCCAAATGCTATACTTTTAGTTGGCTGACCAATTAAGGTATCTGCAACCATTTTCATGTTGGACTCTGGTCTTGAGAATTTTCATATCTAATTTTTGTTTAAATCTGTTCTCATTACTGATGAGTGAAAGGTGCTTTTGGCAGGCAGACTGGTAGGTAGGAGGGTATACAGGTAAGTGTGGTTAATCATTTACATATGTTTTACCCTCTTTCTCTCTCTCTTCACATCTTGAAATTTAGGCAAGCCTCTTCGTTCCTGGGATACTTGTTCTTTTCTTCCCACTTCTGTACTTTTTCTAATGCTTTACTTCTTGTTGTGCTTTGTTGTTATTTAACGGCGAACATTACTCGGCTGGCAACAAGCTGCTCACGTCTTCTCCATTTTAATGCTATCTTGATGGAACAGGCATATTTCACATCTTTACACAGTCAAAGTTGAAAGTACTTTTTTCCCCAAAAAGCCAAGATGGGTTCTATTAAGGATAAGATAGTAAAGAAGTACAAATCACTTTTCCTTACAACTAGAAAAGGTAATTCAATTTTTAAAATTGGCAGTTGCCATTGTTTAAGTTTTTACATGTATTTTCATTATTTTATTTTGATGCTTTTTCAAACAATGTTAAATTACTGGATAATACATAATTTGTATATTTGTTTCAAAACTAATACCTGTAAATTATGAAGGGAATTAAAATAACTCTCATAGGATAATATTTATGTACACATGTTATGTATCTTAAAGTGAAGTAAAGTTATTTGAGATTTTGTCAGATTAATTTTAGGATACTTTGTTCAAATGTACAATTGTAGGAATGCTAATATAATGCACACAAGATTCATTTTTATTTGTTAATGTCTTTAGATTTTGCATATACTTTTATTTTGTAACATTACTTGATTGTTTCCAAATATCTGCAGAATTTTCTACTTGACATCTTTTTCTATGACTAATGCATCTTTTAAATTAACATACTTTCCTTTTGAAAGTTGCTGGGAATTCTTCAATATGGGTTTTTCTTTTTTTGGAACAAGTTCATATAGTGTTATGTACCAAGGTTATTTCTCTGTTTCTAGGAACTATTTTCTCATACTCTGAAAGGCAGGTAGAAATTTGAGTACTTGTCAGTTGAGTTTTCTATTATAATGTTGTTAACAGTAGCCACTCACCAGAAAAACTAATCCTACATCATTTTTCTTAGCAGCAGTTTGTCTTTAGTTAGAAAGACATTCAAAGAATTCACTTTATTTTGAATATGAGCCTTCTTTGACCATAAAACAGAAAATAAAATATATTGATATGTTATCACATTATATATATATATATATATATATATATATTATCCTCAGTATAATAGATAATATCCTTTGCATTTTTTTGTTAAATGGAATGGATAAAAAAATAAGATTAGTAATACAGGTGTGTAAGATTTTCCCCAGCAGCTTTTTTTATAAAATATAGATGATTAGCATAGTTTAGTGGGTTTTTTAAAAAGAAAGAAAAAAAAAAAGGCATAAATCAAGATCTAAAAAGATTTAGAGGCTGATTTTATGTAAGTAACAAAATTCCTTAAATGTTTTCAGATATAAATTTGTTAGTATTGGTTATATAGAAAAATATCCTTTTATATATTTGTTACAGATTATAACTGTTTTTACTTATTTTTATTTGATAGGTAGAATATCTTGTGAATTTTATATAATGTATCCTGTTGTTTGGCCTAACTGTTTTCTTAAATTGTACAGAAAGAGAACAAAGTAAATTTTAAGTGTTCATCTATCTACTTTAAAGGTAATCTACACTTATTTTTATGTGTTCTGGAATATGCAAGTAGTTATTGTTTGCAGGCTTTTTTTTTTTTTTTTTCTTTTTTTTTTTTTTTTTAAGCTAAAAGAAATATTTACTATAATTCATGTATTAGCTATATATATATATATATATATATATATATATATAGCGCTGTACAGAAATATTTAATATTTTTATATGGCTAGCTTTCGAGTCACCATAATTACTAAACATTCTTATTTTTTAAAATTATTTTGTGTAACATTTTCTAAAAAATGGTACTTTTCTATTTTGGACTTGCAGATATTACAAATAGAATATTAGTTTTGATGTGTGTATCAGTTCCTAAAATAATACTAGTTATCAATTTAAACATAAGTTATGTTATATTTTTAGAACTGAACAAAATTTATTTTTTTAACATGGTTTTGCACTATATATTCTTCAGCTGTTCTGTTTTGTATTTGGTCCTTTAATTTTTTTTTTCTTCTCCAAAACACAAGAATCATAGGAATGAATATTCAGTTATGTTAACATTAAAATTGGCAAGACTTGTAGGGTGTGGAGATAACTAAGGGCATTTTAGAAATGAAATCCAATATGCACATGATGGAGAATCAAAAATGCATTGGTAAAAATAATGAACAAAGATGGAGTTATCCAAAAAGTATGGCAGATAATGAAAATAATTGACTTAAGGAAAGATATTGGTAATTCCTTTGGTATTGAACAACCAATGCTTGCAATCAGATAATTCTGTACTCAATTATTAATATTTGCTATTTTGGTAAATAAACATTATTCTTTTAACAGGATATCATTAATTGCTACTCTGTGATTTTGTTAGCCTGAAATCAATCTACAGTGTCATTCATTTAAAATGAATATCTTTGTGAATTAATTACAAGGAAATCAGTATGTAATTTCCAAATCGTATTTCATATGTATGACGAGAAAAAAAAAATTTGAAGATTCTGAATCTTTGTCACTTATAATAAACTAGCATTCTAGCTATTGAACATTTCTAGTTCATGAGAACTAGGGTCAACTCATAAGTTTTAATAAGACCGTTACTTTTTATGTTGCTTTGATAATAAAGAATTTGAAATAGCTAAATGAATGAAGAAAAAAAATTCTTATGCTCACAGGAAATTTGTGAATCTCAGATTTCCTTATATTTTTCTAGGTTCAAAGTATTAAACATTTTTTCATTATATTTGTCGCCATTTTTTTGTTTGCTATCATTTTTTAAGAATTTTTTAAAGATTTTTTTTGAAGAAAGCTTATAGAATAGGTACCGCCACTAATTTGCAATACATCAGGTTTAAAATGAATTTTAAAAATTGAAAAAATTTCATGGTGCTTTCATTTTAGTTTTAATTGAAAGCTAAAGGATTAAATTTAAAATACCCTGTAGTGTATTTCAAACAAAAATTATGTTGATTGGAATTAATTTTTTGGTTACAAAAACTGATGAGTGCTCTTTTTAGTCATCTGTTATCGCAATGTAATTTTCTTTATTGAAAAAAAATCTTCCAAAAATAAAATATACTTTTCTGAAACTCTATTCAAGGAATATTAAATGATTTAAAGTATAATTAATGATTTGGGGGGGAAAAAAAAAATTTGTTTAAAATAACACAGAAATGGATTAAAAACAAAAACAGTAGCAGTGATTAGATACTTATTACATGATTGACAAGTGATAACAAGCACTGATCGGGTGTTGACAGGTTTATTGTTGTTCTATGATGGGGAGGACTTTATCTGTAAAAACATAATTTAAGAAAATCATGGGTGAACATTTTTTTTATGTAATTTTTAAGTACTCGTAATCTTAAAAATGTTGGGAAATATTTTTTATAATGTAATTTTAGGAATGTTGACTTTAAATTTACTAAATACTGATCTTATTTTGTGATAATGTTGTGTATAGTCACCCATACTTTCAAAATAGGCATGTTTATACACGTAAAATAAAATAAAGAATTTTAAAAATTTTAGTGCATGATTTGTATTAGCATTTTAATTTTTGATTAGTAAATATAGTCTTTACTTAATAACTTAATGCAATCAAAGTTTTGAAGAATTTTGAAAATATTTTTGAAACATAATTATAATTTAAAAAAATGAAAAGAATTTCTAAATTTTTTTTCTTAAGACTATAATGTCCTTAATATATATTATGCATAAAAGCAATTAAAAGCTTATCTAATTAAATAATGTCAAAGTTTTATTGCATTTTTTTTTTATTTTACTATTTGGAGCAAATTTTCAGTATAATAGTAACTAAAAAAAGAAAAGAAAAAGATTTACATTCTCCAAGGATTCAAGCTTTTAACTAATAAAACAATGTTTGTGATCAGAATTTAATTTAATGAAATTCAGTGGGGGTTAAACAATGTATAAAAAACGTTTTTCTGATATCATTTATTTATAAAAGTTCATTCATTCGTTCATTTATGAATAAATTCTGAAAGTTTCATTAAAATATGACAATTATGTGATTTTTGCAAGAATTTCCAAATTTTTATTTTACTAGAAAAAAGGGGCCAAAATTTTCAGTCAGCCTTGTTGCGCAGCTGACACACACACATCCACACAAACACAAAAAGATTTTTAACCCAATTTTCCAACATGTTAGAAAAGATAAGAAAAAATAATTAAATACTTTGGTCTTTCTTAATAATAAACATTTTGACAATAAAAATGTTTTTATTAAGTGGAGGTATCTACTATAGAATTGATTAATCAAAACAGGAAAAAAAAGAATGTGTTCATTCATCTGAACAATTCTTGGAATGATAATGATATTTTTCAGAATGTTTCTATACAATGTGCTCTCTATTTTGATATAGTTTTGTCAATTAGTTGGGACATTGAAATATTAAAATAATAATAGTAGTTCTATGTAGATTTCCTTTATTATAATGCATTTTTATATGCAACTATCAGTCAGTATTGTGTTCATATTCAGAAATAATTAACAATTTTAATGAAGCTTAAAATACCCCCCCCCCCCCCCCATCATTTCACCCCAAGCAAGGCAGTTTCATGGTTCACTGTTGCGCAGGGGGTTACATAGGGAAGAAAGTGATGAGAAAGAGGGGTAAACTATGGGGGACGTCAGGAGGACAGATAAGAATACTGTTGTAATGGGGGTGGAGTGAATGGGTGGAGAAAAGAGAGAAACGATGTGAGATAGGAGATGTCTATTGACCTTACATTTAAATTCCTGGAGATTGTAGCTGTCGAGGAAGTAAGTATACGGAAGGGAATTCCACAGGTGGGAAGTGCGAGAAAAGAAGCTGTTAGAGTAGAAATTGCGCTTACATTTTATTGGTTTTAATGTAAAAGGGTAGGACCTAGTTGCTAGTCTAATAGCTGATGTAAATTCATATATAGGGGGTGCCAGTGAGCTAAGTTCATTGGGGCAGAAGCTGTGAAAGTATTTGTAGAAGAGGCACAGGGAAGCCACATCATGCTGGTGAGAGAGAGGCTGCAGCTGAGCTGCCAAGTTGGTATCGATCACATTACAGATTCTCTGTTGGATTTTGTCAAGAACCCCGAGGTGAATATCAGGGGCACCCGATCAGATGTAGCAGCAGTATTCAATACACAGGCAGATGGTAGATTTATATATGTGCAGGATGGATTCAGATGGGAAAAACTTCCTGCCTCTGCACAGTGAACTAACCTTCTTAGCAGTGGATTTAACTATGGATTCGATATAGTCATTCCACTTGAGGCCCGCTGGGAGTGTTAGGCCAAGGAGGCATAGTGTTTTGCTCTCAGGGAGGCTCGCCACCTGATCCATGCTAATGGGGTGGGGTAGGAGCAATTGATAGCATCTTCGTTAAAATTTATGAGCCATTTCTTACCCCAGTCCACCACAAATTGGAGGTCCTTCTCAAGCTCGGCAGTGAGGTTTGCTTTGTCAACCTCAGCAGATTTTTCGTCAAGGCAAGAGTAAATGGTGGAGTTGTCAACATCTATGCCTACTTGGGATCGTATTACATTGGGGAGATTGTTCATGTAGATCAGAAAAGGCGTAGGACCTAGAATGGAGCCTTGAGGGCACCCGTGTTCGTATGATAGTATTGGGAGACATGTCTGTTCAATACTACCTTCATTGTGCGATTTGAGAGGAATGACTGGATTAGGTCAAACAATTGTCCAGTTATACCATAGCTCTGCATCTTGCGTAGAAGGCCAGCATGCCAGACTCTGTCAAACGCTTTGGAAATATCCAGGGCAAAAGTTTGAGCTTTGCCATTCTTGTCGAGAGCCTGGTATATGTACTCAGTGATGGTCGTTAGCATATCAGCAGTAGACCTGGTGAAGCGGAAACCATGCTGTTTGTCCGAGAAGAGTCTGTGAGAGACTTTAATCATGGATGATAATCCCGTACTGTATTTGAAAAAAAAAAAAATTGTCTATATCCATTCTTAATGTGAGGTTCAATAGTATACTAATGTGATGGTTAATGTTTTTTCTGTAAATACTCAAATGCTTTTAATAAAAGTTTTTTGTGGAGTGGATTTCATGTCATAGCTGTTTATTGAGGAATTTACTATTTTGTAGGTAGCTGCTTTTATATGTCAAGAGGTGTAATAGCTAAAGTAGTTACAAAAAGTGTAAACTACAGCCTGGTAATTTTATGATAGATAAAATATAATGGGGTATGACAGATTGTAATATGATTCATAAAAAAAATCAATTGAAAAAATGTTTATTTCACTTGTACTTTAGCTTTATAGCTTTTGCAAGTATATATTAAGTCATTAAAAAGACTTCTGTTGTCCTATTATCTCGTTTGTAGTTTTACTTATAAAAGATTTATGTGCATGCGATACCTGTTTTCATATATTGGTCATAGATTTCTGCTTACTATTTTAACAGCTTCTCTTAATATTTGTCATTCTGGTCTGGGTGTGGCATATCCTGCATCAAAACATTAAATTCCTGTTCAGGTTCACATACCTTTGACGCCAACAATATATGCTGATAAAAATGGTGATGATATGGCATTGTGTATTGTAAATAGCCTGAAGAATATTCAAAATCTTAATACCCAGAAGCAAAGAGAATATTTTATATGGTTAGAATGAATGTCTGAATTATCTATAAGGTGCAGTCTTTTTATATACTTTTAAGTATGTGTCAAGAAGAGATAGTATGTTGTTTACAAAGAAGTTCTTGTGATTTATTCTATTGGATGCACTTTGATATTATGGATTTTACAAGTGTTATTTGTGAGATAGTTGCTATATAAATTTGATGTAGGCAATTTTTAGTTTCATGTAGTTTTATTATTATTATATTTTTGCTTTTTTAAAAATAAATGCCATGTCCCTTCTGGACATAGGCAATCATTGCTAGTCACAGACTTCTTTTCTTTATTTTCTGTTTGTCACTATGAATGCTACTTGGGAAAGATGGAGTAGTTTCCTGCTGTCCTTCTCAAAGACAGGCTGCTATCTAAAGAATAAAAACTCATCCTATCATGTTATTTAACCCATGGCTGAGACAATTTATATGCTAATAAAAAGTATATGCTCGTAAACTCTGTATTGAAGCAATAAATTGATAATAGTGGGTGATGTTAGCAAATCTTCACCGATATAATCTGTGTGGATATTTTATAAAGCAAAGTAATGTTTGTAAAGTCAATTGTATTTTGTATTGATTGGTGCTTAAAAATGTGGAAAGTTAATGTTTTCAATTAATAAGTGAATGCATCTCATTATCATTAAATACAATATCTAAACAATTATTTTTGTATAAGAGGAAGTAAATAAAAGAAAAGTACCCAATATTAAAATCATTCATTTATAAATCTCCTTTTATGGGTTTCAGTTTGATATGCTGCTAAAATAGCATTTTTATACAAGCTCAAAACTTGAAAATATAATCCAAATAAAACAGCTTTATTTTGGTTCAAAGCATCATGCTTTATGAATGTAAGCGTAATTATATTTTAAATTGCTTGATATGGGTTATTATATATTTCCTTTTTTGTTCTTTTGATTTTACTTGCTCATACATAAACAATTGCAAGATGCCTGTTCTTTCTTTTTTTTTTTTTATATGTCAACAGAAATTCAAATTGTTTGCTAAATTCATTTCCATGTTTATACTAATAAGCTTATTTGCAATAAAGAAAATTTTAAAGTAAAATAGCTGGTAGGTTTGATTCTTGGATTATTTCATAAGTAAAGAGTTTTGTATAAAATTGCCAATTAAGCAATAACTTTTTAAAATTCATCGAAAAATATTCAATCAAAACCTTCCTCTTGGTGTCTTTATTTTACTTGAGCAATTATTTTTTTAATTTGTTTGTCATGTTTTTATTTTTTTCATTCAAACAACCAATCAATTTCTTGAAGATTTCATCATTTTGATCCTGCATGTGATTTAGATGCTTGGTCATCCATGGAGAACTTAGGTGAAAAAGTAGGGTGCAATAAAATGTCCTCAATTAAATCCTTTAATTTTAATGACATTGTTTCAGTCCCCAACTCCAATTCCAAGATGGTAGACATTATCATACAATAGAATGGCACTGTTTCAAATTCATTATTTTAAGTTTATTTATGTATTTGTGTGTTGTTTAACTACTTTAAAAAGTAATTACAATGTATCAAATCACTGTGGTTCTACTGTAGCTTTCCAGAGATAACACGATTTCAGTTAATGTTTTAGGTTAACATCTTCAAATTTCATTTTTCATTTCAAGTGACATGCAAAGTAGACTAATTTTATATTTTATTGAATATTTATTAATACTGGCTGGATATTCTTTTGATCTTTGTTAATCTTTTTCTTGGAAATTTCTTAGATGATTTGACATCTTTTTCAAAAGTGATATCATACAAAACCTACCAACACGAGTAGATTTTTTTTTTTGTTTTTTTTTTAAACTTTGCTTAGTTAGTCATAAAATGAAAGTTAAGACTTTACAGTTGTTTAAGCAAATGAGAAACATGTTCTTTGACTTTTCTTACTGCCTTGATACTGACCCCTACCCACATCCCAAATTTTGTGAAATGAATCATGAGTACACAATATATAGTTATTTGATTGCAGCCAAGTGCATGTTTCCTAACATAATGGAGAGACTTAATAATTTGTGAATCTTTTATGCCTTAGTCTATTGTACAAAAATACTAACATCTGCTGTACAAGGAATCTAACATTTGCCTGCTTTATGAGCAGGTAAATAAATGGCTAATATATTGCTAAGAGTGAGTCATTTCTGAATTTTTCTTATTTGCTTTTTGGAGCCTCTTTGCTTCTGTTTTATTCTAACTACACCCAAAACTACATGCAATTCTGATAGTTTTATCCAAAATGAAGAAAAATATCCCCCCCCCCCCCACCATTGTTTTCCCAAAGATTCCTTTTTCTTTTCAATTATTTAAGTATTTGCTTCACTAAGCATTGTTATTTTCATAATTTGGAGAATATTATTGCTTTTTCACTTCCTATTCTTTCTCACTTTGCACACTTTTATTGCCTCTTGTCTTTCAGTTAAGTTTCTCACTCAATTTTGTCAACTGTACAAATTACTGAACAGCTGAGTCATATCAGTAGTTTTTTCACACATTCAAGCAATAAGAAGAAATATGTCTACTCCTTCATAATGTTCATAGATTTATGGCAGTGATTCTCACATGTAAACTACAAAGCATTTTTACTTTATCACACATTCACAATTAAAGTGTATTTTCATTGATGCATTCCTAAATACACATGAATTATTAATTTGAATGTCTTCATAGGCTTGTGTTGATTTGTTCATACAGTTTACTAATATTTTATGTGTACATTCATTTATTTTATGACAATGAATGTGTTTGCATGTTCACCCATTTACATTGACTGATTTCAACTGAATTTTGTAGGTTATCTATATTTTGACCTAATTTACCCAAATATGTAGTTTTCTGAGACATTAAAAATAGGTATTACAATGGGTCTTAAGCATGAATTTGAGAAAATTGCTTATTAATTTATCCAGATTTAATATTGTACCAAAGTTTCTATTGAAAAAAAAAATTAATTTATGAATTAAGTATTTTGTTTTCAGAAAAAGCTACTGAGAAACTTGCCATAGAGAGATAATGATTTTTTCCTCTTTTTTTTTTTTTTTTTTTTTTTTTTAAAGAAGGGCAATTTTTTAACCTCAAATTAAATGTGAACCTAACTTTAGAAATTCATCACTTTGTACTTGCAATATGATCTGGTACACATTTTTGAACTGAGGCTTTTTTGCTTTAATAATGATTTGCATTTTGCCTTAAAATCTCTCTCTCTCAGAGAGAAAGTAAAGTGGATCATTTTTAAAATTGTTTCTGTTACTCTTTTTACTGGTATGAAATGAGCAAATTCAAATACACTTCTCATATTTATGTAAGCTTAGGTATATAGAATCTTGATAACCACTAACATGACATCTCCTGTTTAAATGATAGTAGGATGCTGATGTTGATAATGTTAATTGGGTCATGTAAGTAAAAACAGGCCATGTTAAGATCTGTTATATTCTTGATGACCCATTTTCTGCTTGAGACTGCTCACTATCAGTGTTGAGTCTTTTGAACAACATATTTTGTTCTCATTTATTGTTACAGGATGACACTTTTCTTCCTTCTTTTCTTTAGAAATGTTCCAAAAATAATGTTAGGACATCTCCCCCCCCCCACCTCCTCAAAGAATGTGAAAGTGAGCTGATTAGTTTTGCTTGTAAAATTGACAAACTTTATATCACATCAGGCTACTGCTACTACCATTTTTGTCTATACATTTAAACAATCATAATTTTAAAAAACAGATTGTATTTCTGTAGGATGTTTTAACCCTTTGTTTGACTGAAATAATTTCTGAAAGAAACCAAGAAGTACATATAGATTAATAAGAAATGGAGTTGATTATTATAGAATAAGAAATCAAGAATAGTTCAAAATGTTCCATTAATATTAATAGTATTAATCTTTGATTTAAGTTGTTAAATTTGAGAAAAAGAGAATTTGTATTTAGTTTCCCCCTATCTTGCTGTATATTAAATTTCTTTCAGGGTAATTGAATAATGCACAAATTTACCACAAATTTTGGTTTACCACACACACACACACACACACACACACGTGTGTGTGTGTGTTTGTCTCTGCTCACTCCAAGCAAGGCAATAATGCCATTAAGATGCAAAGGGCTACTGGGGGTTGAAAGAGAATGGGAAGATTTTGGAATGAATTAGAAACCCAATCCGAAACAGGAATCCCCTACTCCTTGTTCAAAAGACTGGTGGGGAGTGTGAACTTTGTTACTTAGCTGATTGATGTTTCCTTCAGCATATCTTGTCACATAGTTAATTGATGTTACATTCACTACCCTAGCTCCTGAGTTGGTAGACATTTCCATCCACTCTTCAGGCGTTTTTTATACACACACACACACACACACACACACAAATATTTTTCAGGTGTTAATAAAATGATGTTCGCAGTATTTAGCTGAGCTATAAAGTATATATTACTATACATATTATCCTATATCTATAGCACAACTCAGTTTCATGCACTCATGCACCTCAAGTGCATGAAACTCAGTTCTGCTATAGACATAGGATTACATATAAAGTGAAAAAAATGTTTGCTTCTGTGCTCTGTAAAGATTTTTCATGTTTTTATACGATACTATTGAGGAAATACATTAACTATTTGAATTTCCAAGTAATAATCAACTCAAATATTTTGGTTGGAAATTTAGTATGTCTTCAGAATGCATTTTATTGTACAATTTCAAAAGGTAATGCAAATTGTGAATATATTTTGTGAGATTTAGAAACATTTTTTTTACAATAATTACTGTGTCCTTCCAGGACATGGGTAATAATATCTCTTATCATAGGTGATAATAGATTCTTTTTTATCACTGAATTGCCATAATTTGTTGGAAATAGTATGACATGGTTTCCCATTATCTTCTTTTCTGTTTTGAATTCAGATTTGTCCTTCCATATGTGCTACCATCTAAGAACATAATATTTAACCTATAGCTGAGAGTTAAAAAAAGAAATGGATTCATGCTTTTCCTAAGGGCAAAAGTGAATGCAACAGACTAAACCAGATTTTGAAGTCAACCGCCAATTCCACTTTCTGTGCAAATAACCATTATCTTAAAATATGCAGTGTTAATTAAATGAAGATTTATTAACTTAACAGTCAGTTAAGTGCCATACGTGATACACGCTTGGGCGATCATGTCTCGAAAGAGACATGACTGACTGGGCAGAAGATTATCCCACAGTAGGTTGCCATTGCTTTCTGCGGTAGACTGATTGCTGACCAAGGCTCTAGAACCCAATCTGTCCTATTATTTAACCCATAACTGGAGGGAAGAGATGGATTAATACCTTTCCCAAAGGTATTTGCACGTAAGTGAATGCAATGAATTTAACTGAAATTCGAACTCAGTTCCCCGATTTCTCGTTCCGAGCCGATATCCACTGCACTACAATGCACATAAAAAATCATTAGATTTACCTAGGAATAATATTGATTTGATTTTGCAAAAAGAAAAGCTTGTAAATCAAATTTCTCAACATGTTCTGCTGTAATAATTGTTTAATATATTGAATTATTGGAGTTATTATTTTAGAAGAATTATGTTTACTAATGCAAAAGATGTTTGCAATCTTGCATGTAAAGCATTAATGTTAGCTCATCACTGATTCATTATTATTTCTGGAAGTGTAGCTTATCGTTGAATACTCAAAAGCCTGGTAAATATCAAATATTATGAAAATTGGTCCCAACAGCTGTTGCAAAGATGCTATTTTATTTATTGAAGTTCACCCTGTTTTAAACATCATTAAAGTATCTAAATGATAGAATCATATTGAATGATTTCACCTAGAAAATTTAAGCAGTTATACTATGGTCTTATTTTGAATGATAGTGTTTTTAATTTTTATCTTTGGGATTGGGATTTTTTTGTTCATAGATTGTCTTAATCTGGTTATGTTAGCAAATGTCAGGAATTACTTCATTTCTAATTTTTCAGCTGAATGTTATTTTCTATATCTGGAAAATGGATTGCTTGTTTGATGTGAAGTGAAGTCATATGTTGCTTGTTCTTTTACTTTCTCATCTGTTTATTACAATCTGGGACAAGACTTGAGATGAAAGAAAAAAGGTAATTCTTGTCAGTTGATATTTGGAGCTAAGTGTAAAAGTATGGTACACATAAAACAATCTGAAAGGCAGTATCTTTCTTCTACCAACTATCAGCAAGAGTTATTTCTCACTTTTCTTTTAGACCATTATTCAGAGAACTTAAAATGATTACTTGGTCACTTATTTTAGTAAACAGTTTTACTTACAATTATTGTCATATAACGCAAACAATAGTCCCTTCATTATTTAAACAAATTAGCCATAGTTAACAGTGCCTTTTGATAGCTATCTGTTACTTATATTATTGCCGACTAAAATTGTTTTTACATTTACATAAATAGCAAAGTAATCATTCTAAGTAATATGGTTAATTGAAATAAATACTGTGTAATTTTTTGTTCTATTTTTTTTTTTTTAAATTTAGCTTTCAAAAGTTAAGAATTGTATTTGTTTTTATTAGTGAATCTTTGCCAGCATTTTTCATTATCTCTGTAATAAAAACCAATAAAAATATTTTTGCATGCAGTAAGCTCATTCAACTTTTTTATTTTAAGTCTTTTCTTTTGTACTTCAATGCGGTTTCATGACTTGAGCTATCAAAAGCTCTTATTTTTTATTTTTTTTAATTCACTTTTTTCTTTTTTTTTTTTTTTATTTCTATTTAAACAATAGGGTTGTATTTGTTGGGTGTCTGATAAGGTTGATTGATTGATAGTAATTATTTCCCACTTAAAGAAATAATTAAAATGTTCTCAAAAAATTTCATTATTTTTTTTGTAAATATGTATATTAAAAGAGAATTGTTTTTCTAGTTAACAATATTGACACCTAATGTTTTAAAATGATAGATTCATCCTCAATAAAATATGTAAGGTCATTTATTTTGAACTTTTGGAAGTGAAACTGGTTTGTTTTAGTGCAAGAATTGTTTAGTGTTATTCTCAAATCTTAGACTGGATCACAACCAATTAAAAACAAAACAAAGTTGACTGACAAACAAATGAACTCATATCTTGTAAACACATTTTCAGCCAGTTTCAAATGGCTTTACTTTTTAATATTCAATATATTTGTATTTCTTACTTAGTGAATATATCAACAACTTGTAGCAAACTATGGCTGTGTGACCAAAACTTACGTTTTACATGAACTTTGTAACACACACACACACACACATATATATATATATATATATATATATATATATATATATATATATATATATTGTGTGATAGAATAAAGAAACAAATAGGAATCATTTATTAATCTAACATGTTTTGCTTTCATATAAGCTTTATCAGAGAGGAGAAAAAGAAAATTCTGGTATTTTTTATCTTTGTTTCTCATTGGTTAAGCAAATCTCGTATATCTGAAGTTTTAATAAAAGCAAAATATGTTAGATTTATAAACATTTCCTATTTGTTCCTTATTCTATCATTGTTTTATTTCAATCCATTTTTGACCCCAATTCATATTGGTTCTAATCAATGTAAAATTATAAAAATAATGAATCTAATTGTTAGTGTATCAAATTTTTGCAAAATTTGAGGTTTCACAATAATTGTATGTGGTCAACTTTTTAGCAAAATACCAACTGTTTTTCATCAGATTCTTATCTTATGGAATCATTCAGAAAATGATCACTTATTACACTTGGATGCAAGTTTAATGTCAATTACTTAGGCACTCAATATCCATCTTTGAAATTGGACTTTTTATTGCAAGAGGAAAAAAAAAACATGGAATTTTGTTGTTGCAAAGTCAATGTTCTAATAAAACTGAGCTTGTGGATACTACTCTCTGAAAGAAAATTTTAATTTTATTCAAATTTTTATCAAGTCTTACAAATCTGTTAGACATAATGATTAATTTTTATTAGCTCTCTTGTCTTTACTGCCAAATTTTGTTGTATTTTAAGTCTCATGAAATTAACTAATTTCAGTACTAGATACGATATCTTAGTCCTTGTGTAGACTGTTACTTTAAATAGTAAACTTTCTTCAATAATGACCACTTGTATACATAGCTCATAGAACAAAATCAGTGACTAGAAAAATAGTATTAAAAAAATTCTATTGGGTTTCAGGGAGGATAAAGGTGACTTCTAACAAGTTTGAAAAGTGAAATCTGAACTTACTTTATCATTACAAACCAGAAAGATATAAATTATTATAATGAATTTTTAATGGTAAGTGTTTGCTTTCTTTATTTGGTATTATTTGTAGAAATTTATTTATTAGAATTGTTAAATTTTTGTTCTTAATATTTCTTTAATATCATTTTATTTTAGCACCAACTCGTAAAGATTATAACAGTGAAGATGAAACTGATTTTGTCAAACCAATGTCCAGAATGCATCCTATCCGTCGTAGCTCAAGTGCGACTGCTCGCAAATCTTCAGGACTTGCCAAAGCTGTTACATCAGGTAAGTTAGAAATTCTTTATTCCTATCAATGCATAGTTATACTTAGTTCAGTATGTCTTAAATAGTATTAGTATCTTTATAATTGTTGTTAGTTTTACTTCACTAAATACTGTTATTTTGCTTACCTTTTTACAGGGTTGTTATTCATTTCCATATGACCATTGAATGTTTATTGCAAACTATTAACATAATTTTTGAAAATAACTGAATAATATTAATAAAAACTGTGATAAGTAAATTATTCAGACTTAAATGCTCATCTAAAAGTAAAGTTATGAATTTTTATTTTAAGAAATAATTTTATAACTTCTCTTTGATGGCAGCATAAGACAGTTGTAGAATTACTGACAAGAACTTGGAATGTTTTCATTTTGTTCTAATGAGTTACTAGTCTGAATAATTTGTCGTAATTTAATGTACTGTACATAAATGGTTTATTTTTCAGTTTCATAGGTAAGCTAGAAAGCTTGGTAGTCATCAAATTGAACTAGATTTGTTACTTTTAATTTCACTGTTTTTGATGAGTTTTTTTTATGCTTATACTAATCAACTTATTTGAAGTTACTGATTAAATACAGTCAACTAAATATTTAAATTAGAAGTTTGTTTTACTTTTAGGCTGTGAAAGAGATGTTTGATATAAAAAACAATTGTTCAGTATAAATTACTGAAGCTTTTACTTTGAGATACATTTTTCTTTTACAGCTTTCATTTTCCAGTTTCTCCTATAATACAGAAGTTATCTATTCTTGCTTTATCCTGAAATGTTTTCAAGGAATTGCTAATGATAAACTTAACCTATTTAGTTGTATTAAACTTATATATAGCTTTAAACAAGTTTTTTACTGCCTAATGTATTTATTTTATTAAGCATGGAAAAAAAATATTTTTATCTGCACAATAGTATATTTAAACTATAACTTTCCTGTTAAATTTATCATTATTGATAATGTAACCCATTAATTCCATGTTTTATACTTGCATTGCTCCATATTAACTGATATTTCTTTTATTTTCTGATATTTTATTGCATTTTAGTTTATTAACTTAATCAGATAGTAAGCCATTCATGAAAAAAAATGGTTCAAATCTTGTAAAAGGGAAAGTGAAATAAGGTAGTGAAACAAATATAGGTTAGCTATTACTTGACAAGAAAATGGTTACAAATTTTCCTTATTCTAATTATTTCGAGCTTGATACTGTATGATTCATACAGATATTTTGTAAGAAAATCCTTATATAATTACAAATTTTTTTTATAATTATTTCTTTTAATTATGCTGTATAAGATTCATTATGCTTATTTATATTTTCTACTTAATGTAGACAACAGGTATTGACAGTTGACCATTTTTATGTAATGTTATTAGTACTTTTGCATATATAATCTTTGAAACTACTTCATTTTTTATGAGATTCCTGATTTTTATTCCATTATATTCATACAATTTTTAAGGAAAATTAATCAAGTATATTTTGATATTAGTGATAATTTTTTCCAAACTTTTCAGATTTTTAAAAATTACTTAGTTTAATTAGAAAATGAAAGAAGTTTAAGTTCTTATTAAACACTTTTCTGTTGCAAAAAATGGGTTAACTTAAAGAATATCTTTTATACTTTAAAAGAAATAATTTGCTTCTAAAATGTCCAGATAGTAATCAATTATAGATATCTTTTGGTAGATCAGAAATTAGATTAACCAAAATGCAGTAACACTAATGGAAAATAATGTATTGAAATTAACATCACTCAAATGACACAAGTTGACCTTACTGGATTAAGCCAAATGGCTATCTATTAAATTTCACTACTCCTGTGTACATGATGACAATTTATCAAAAGCAAGTGTTTTATATTGAGATTAGATTATCATAAATATAAACTCATTGCTATAAATGTAGTTTCTTAAATTGCAAATTTTTAGTGGTTATTTAACTTTAGTACTATGAGGTATAATTGAACTATTTATTTTTAATGTCATCCAAAATTTATTTTGTTTTCTGAAAAAATTTTGAAACATTTACTTACAGAAGAATAAAACTGAAATCACCTGTGAAAATATTCAATTTCATTTTCTCTTCATATATTTTGTTGAAATTTTTTTAGATTAAAAAAACAAAACAAAACAAAAAAACTCAGTTACTAGTCAGAAGAGTCAGTTCTTTTATATCAAGTTACTCTGGAGTAAAAATGTTTTGATATAATTCAGCACCTATTACCAAGTTTGATAAGTGTTGGTACTTTTAAAATTTCCAATGTGTTTTTGTATTAATCAGCATTTCAGTTTTTCTGTATTTCTGAATGTTCTTTTGAATTGAGACTACCTGTATTGTCACATTGTTTATGATTAGATCACAAGCAGGTTGCATTTTTCTACATCTGAAGAATACTTATCTGCAAGATACAAAATTCTTTCTCATTGTTTATCCTGCAGGAATCTTTTTCTTTTATTCAAGTGTTGTTCCAGTTACTCACAGAATCTCACAATGACTGACCATTAATATATTTCTCATTCACATTCTCTACATTTCGGCCCACACAACTTTGGTATCACCTGTGGAAAATAATTGTTGTCATTTAGAAATTACAATTGAAAAGTTCTTTTGAAATGATGGATTTTCAGTTTCTTCCTTTTAATACTTGTTTGCTCTCATTTTTAACAATTGCTAATTGTACTCATTGGCAATTTTCTTGCATATAGGTTTTTCTGAACATGCCAATCTTTAATATCAATGTCTTGGTTAGGTTGATTTTTTATTTTTTTATTTTTTTTTTATTTAGGTGACTTTGAATACAGGCTTTTCTTACCTGCAATCTCACTTTTGTTTTCAAACTGCTGCTTAGTTATTTTATTTTGATTATTCTTTCTCATTACTCTTCATAATAAATTTCTTATAATTCTTCATATCATTCAAACCTATTTTAGATATTAGTACTTGTAAATTCTTCTAATCTAAATTTTAAAAGTATTTTATAATCTAAATTATTTCCTCATTTAAATATTGTGAGTTGTGTACTGTAACAATTCTATAACATCTATACTTGCTAAACTTGAGACATTGAGAAGTAGCATCTAACTTTTGAACATTGTATAAAATGTACATTTTGTTATTTACTAGAATAATTTATATGCTCATTATTCATACATTTTAGTATGTCCTTTTGATCAATAAATTGTTGACTTGAATCAATTTTAAAGGCCTGTTGCAGAAATGAGAATTTATTTCTAGATTGGAATGGAATTTTTCTTATGTATTAAATGTGTACTTTACCTTAAATGTGTTATCTATATTGATTATAAAATTAGCTTTCTTGTATCTTCCTATAATGTAAGATTATGCACACAATAATATTGTAAACTTTGGCCAGCATCACATTTATATTTAAAAGCCAAATTTTATTTAGCCTGTTAGAAGAAAACAAGTTCTATATATATATATATATATATATATATATATATATATATAAAAAACATGCCAGCTATATGGATAATAGTTCTTGTGATCAGCTTTGGTATATTTTTATATAGTTGCTTGGCAGATATGACATATAATCATTAAGGCTTTTATGGTGTCTAGACTATTTTTACAGTTCTTCTTCAGACTTTTGTTACACTCCATAAGAATAATACAACTTTGAATATTTTAATTTCCGTGATTCATTAAGCATTTTTTAAGAATAGGATATTTTGTACTTTCAAAGCTGTTACGTTTTTGGTTATGCACAATTGTTATATTGCTACAATTTCTCCAATCATTGCTGATGAATAGAAATTGAGAGAACATTAAACTTTAAAGCAATCAACTGTATTTGTCCTTTCTCACTCTTAAATCGTTGTAGAATTTTTATCTCATTTGCAATCTAAGAGACTTTAATTACAGTAATCAACTTACAAAGCTATCATCTTTTCTTTTTGATTAAGATGTTTAACTGGTTCTGGGTCTTGTATTTCTTCATAACTTTTGGAAATTTTTTTTCAATAACTTTTAGTATTTAATTCTTAAAATGTTGTGTTCTTTTTCTCTATTCTTTAGTATATTTGATCTGATAGCTGTCAGAAAGGCAGCATGTCATATTTTTATTTTTTTTTCATTCTGACATTGTCAGTGGAACTGGCTTGTGGGATTGGCCAGTTTGCTTTGAAATTTTAACATATGATTGTTTTTATTAGTTATCGTGACCCCACCAGCGTCATCTTCATCCTCACCCTCCTCATGTGGAATGAAGCAGCTTCCATACAAACGTCGTGCCAGTGCTGGCAGTTTACCTCTTGTTGGTAAGACCATCAAATTAGAGCATGTCTTTGGTTTGTGCCGTCCTTCTGATTCCTAGTGTGTGCTGCTTGCTCCATTTGGTTCACAATGCTGCTGATGATATTCATTTGGCTATTACAATAATGATGATGCCTCATAACAGAAGGACATTCTCTTTTCATTCTCTACTCTTTTATTTAGTGACTCATTTGTGCTGGGGACTGATATAATTTTAACATTTCATTAATTTTCAGGAACATAAAAATGGCTTCCCTTTTGTCCTGGAGATTTTCAGGAATCTGGGCTCACTGTCAACTATTGCTGAATTGTGTCACATTTTTTTAAATTTTTTTTAAAATTATTTTTCAGGATTAGTATTAAGTACCAAGAACAATTGCTAATGAAATCATTTACATTGAGATCTTAATAAGAAAATTGTGTATTAAACTAAATTTGCCTTTTCAAATTTAAAAAAAAAAAAAAAGAAAAAGAATGAACCAGTATTTAATATTTTTACATGCATTTTGTGATTAATCATGAAATATATTCCTCATTAGCTATGTTTACTTTAAAAAATGATGCAACAGAACTATTGAAACTGATTAAAAATTTTCCCTTTAGTTACTGGTGGTTATTTTTTATTTTTTTCAAATATTTGTGAACACCTTTTTTAGTAGATTGAGATATTTTGTATCTACAATCCATTCATGTATAATGTAACTCCACATTTTAATTGCTGAAAAACTGAATGAAAAGAAAAAAAGAAAATTATTTAAAGAACAAAATCCTATATTTTGGAGATCTTTGAATTGTAGACAATCTCATGCTATGTTTATTGCAAGATGGTTTTATTATAAAGAAATGGAAGTTTATTTTAATTAAATTGATGGGTGTATATAAGTGACCTAACTTTGTTTTCCTACTTTGATTCCTTTCACTACTCCCCCATTTTAAAATTTTTCCCCCCCACTATATTTTCATTTTTTTTCTCAGTCTTGTTAAAATATAGATTTAACTTCATTGATGGAAATTTAAGAATACTCATACTGTAAAAGTTAATTAAATATTTAACAACATATCTAGTTTAAGCAGAAAGGTCTTTGGAATATGTGTAGGATAGAATTTGTTCCTTCAATAAATACTTTTAGATTATCTTTATTCTAACCAGCTTAAAAATTAAACCTTATATAGTCACATGACCCAAATTTTTATTTATATATATAGTCATCTGCAGACAGATCTGTTTCGCTGTATCACAGCTCATCAGTACGGTTAGACATCCAATTGCTTTTTATCCAGGATTGAAACCCAACTGAATTGGCGATCTCTGAGCTATTGGGGCTCGGTAGAAGGAGGCAGACTTTTTAGTGTATATATTATCATTATATATGCCCAATAGCTGAGAGTGTTCTAATTCATTACTGAATGAACGATGCATATATGCTAGAGTAGCTATTGTTTTTTTCAAAGTCTGCTATTCTTCCAGAGTGCTCACTCAGAGTGTGAGAGCATAAATAAAACTAAATTTAAGTTTATTTGAATCAAGGGATTTACACTTCACACACACACACACACACACACACACACACACACACACACACACACACCAATAAATATTGATGTAATTTATTTTTATTTGAAGAAATTGGTTCTTCCATTCTTCAAAAATTGTTAATAGCTGCTGAGGTTACATAATTCAACATTGAATCATGAGTTTGTTGCAGTTTTCTTTTAAACTGCATTCCATTCTTTCTGAATTCTTTGATGTATCGAATCATCTTTGACTTTAGCACAAGAAGTGGAGGAGAGTTCATTGAAATAATTTTCTTTTAGAAAAGTTAACATGTAAGTTTTCTATTTTTATGGGTGCAGACAATCATAAGTGACTCAACACTTTCAAAGTCAGTTTTATGTAAGCTTTGATGTTCATAAATCGATTGTCTGAAAAAAGGGAGAGGGTAAACTGAATTTTTAATCATTTCAATTGTCCTAAGTTACTACTAAATACATTTAGATTAAATTTTTTATTGATTTTACTGTGATTCATAGTAATCACAACCTCTTTTCTCATTTTCTCTCTCTCCTCTTCCCTTTTAGATTTTATTTCATTCAACTTTATACACCCTTGGATATTGAATTGATAGTATTGGTGAAGCATTATATACAGTGTTTTCTCTTTATAATATCAATAAGGGTTGTTACTACACTCTTTCTAATCATAATTCAGCTTGTTATCCAGCTTGCATTGATGTAATGTTTTAAAATCCAAGTCTCTTAAGTGTTTAATAATAAAATTGTTTGTCTATAAAATATCAAAGGCTTTAAAACGTAGTATGTAGTAGCATAAAACTAAAGTTTTTAAAGCTTGATGTTGAAATTATTGCATATATTGAAATGAAGCTATTAAATAGTAATTAATATATCTTAAGATAAATTGCATAAAGACTAATGAGGTGTGAATAAAGGGTTGTTATAATTGTGCATTTTTCTTTTTTAATCTGTTGCAGTGGTTAATTTCTTTGGAGGTTTTTGAATGTTATTTATAGTCTAATAATTGTGGAGAGATCTACAATTATTTCTAAAATGTTTTGTTATGTAATATGTAATACTTCAAAATTTTGATCTTTTAATTTTGATATAAAAGCTTTTGCATTGTAATAGCTAAATATTTCCAAATTAAATACATAAAGAAAATATGAAAATAGTTTTCAATAATTGACTAGATATTGAACTAATATAAACATAGCTTCTCTTCTCCTGTTCATGAGCAAGAAACAACAGAAAATGAAGTAGAACTTTTTTTTTGGAACTAAATGTGGTATCTTCTACTTGCATTTAGAATGAACCAGCCAAGACTAAGGAAGCCATTATTGGTTACTGAAACCTTGTGTTTACCTAAGAGACTTGTCATGGCCTGTTTCTTGCTGACTTAATTCAAACCCTTCCACATCTACCTTTTTTCCTTGGCTACCTTCCTTTAGGTGCATGCACATACAGTTTTTATTAATTTGTCAGCCTGTGGAAAATTTCTTATTCCTCTTCTAACAACAAACAGAGGAATAATGTGGGGAAGAGTGAGACATGATTTACAAGAGCTGCAGGGAAATTTTTCTCAAATTTTGGGTTGTCAGTATTCATACATTTTTTATTTTCTTTATAAATGTAGATGGCTCTTAGGCAAGAACCCGTGAATGATTAATTCACATGCTATTTTTCTTTTTTTTCTTTTTCCTTTTTTTCCTTTTACGCTTTTTCTTTTTCCTATTTTTGCTTTTTTTTTGCTTTTTCTTTTCTTCAGACTGTTGGCATTGTAAAAATGTGTTAATTTTAAGAGTTTTGATATGTATGATAGAATTTATATTTGAATAGCCTTTTTTAATTTTTATTTGCTAGTAAGATTAAATTGGTTTTCAGGCAATAAGATTACTGCATCATAATTGGTTCATTATCTTTGCTAAAATTATTTTTGCAACTATTTTGTTTACTTGCTTCAGTTTAACAGTTTTTGGTGTTGTTTGTTTTTGTTATTAATATTTTTCCCTTTCAAAGTTTACAGCCTGCTGCTTTGATTTTGTTAACTTTTGTGTTTTTAATTTACTTTTGTTAATGTTTGCTAGGTGCGTGTTTGGTGTCAGCCAGTGTAGCTGAGTTAGCAACATTTATTGCAACAAAATTGCAATAGCATGCTGCATGAACTTTCAGATTTTAACTTTAGGATTTTATCTTCAAATATTTAATGTTCCAAATTTTCTTTTGATAACGAGAGAGAGAGAGAGAAAGAAAATAAAAGAAACCTGAATATCAAATCTATCTCCAAAAAATGGAAAACAAATTTTAATATTTTTTTCTTACATGGATTTTCTGAATTTACAGTTTTTTTATTTTTTTTTATTAAGATAATGAGAAATTTTTAAACTTAGTATTTGTCTATTTTTCTGAGATGAGGTAGTATTTACAGTATTCGGACTATTGTCCTCATCTTTGTTGCCATTTGTACAACGTTTTGACTGTTGTACACTCCGGCCTTCTTCAGGTGCTAGGAATTTCGAACCGAACCCTTTATTACTATCATTGGGGTATATCATCCTCGTTCTTTGCTTAAAGCCTCGATTGGCAGTCATTAGTTATCTCCCTCTAACCTTGCAAGTTACTTGTTCACCACTGCTGTAGCCTGGTATTGAACTCACAATTCTTTGGATCAAGTCACAGGAACTAACCAATGTCTATATCCGCTGGCCACATGTCTGCTAACATATTCAAGAATGTTTTTGTCTGATGATGCCATTCAAAATACATACAGGTCTTTCATTGCAGATCATTTGATAAATTAATCTGAGCTGTGCTGCGGATTTTAGTGTGGATTGTGTTTTTTTTTTTTTTTTTTTTTTTTTGGCTAGATCACACTCATCGTTCAATCTGAAGGGGTTGGAGATGCTGTTTATCAGGTCTAGGTGACCCTCTCTTTTTAAGGAAAGGGACTTTTTGTTTGCAAAAGTCTCTAGCATCTTCAGATGTAATAACTCTTAGTAAAATCAAAGATTTATTCCCTTCCATCCATTCATTCATTCATGTCACCAATAACAGATTTGCTTTTTGTAATTTGTCCCTGTTTACATTTCTGATGAGAGGATATGAAACTGGTTGACTGGGGTTTCTGTTTTCAAATTTGGTATGGGCGATCATAGTGAAAAACTTCTTGTCTTTAACACAAGATATATATATATATATGATAAAAATTACTTGAGAAACAACAAAATATGAATTTATTGTAGAGTAACCAACATTATAATGTTTTGGCTGTTATAACCATCATCAGGGCTTATATTATTATTACTAGTGTGAAGTTTTTGGCTGTGAATAAATTTAGAAATGTGATATTCACAGGCTGTAACACCAAAAAAACTTTACACTAGTAATAATAATATAAGCCCTGATGATCGTTATAACAACCAAAATATTATAATGTTGGCTATCCTGCAGTAAATCCATATTTTGTTGTTTCTCAAGTAATTTTTTTTTTTTTTCACATTGTTGGAATTTATTTTCAATTTCCCTTTATATATATATATATATATATATATATAGTCTTATGCAATATTAAATCTTCAGTTTGGCTTTAACATTTAGCTACAAATTTTCAGTAATTTTTTTTCCACATGTTAGTTTTTTGTATAAAATTTCTTTTACTATGTAACACTTAGTTACATGGTTTTAAATATTTGCTACCTTTGCCAAAGTTAAAATAGAAAGTTATCTCTTTTGTTGGATTGTGTTGACAGCAAACTATTTTACTTGCTTTATAGACCTTTACTCTTGCTGCAGTCTACTTATCACCTAGCATTAATCAAAGGAATTTTAGTCTATTAAAAAATCAGATTCAGGCTTCAAGGATTTTTTAAAGGATGATCATCATTATTGACATTCTGAGGAGATGCTGAAAAGTTGTCTGCTTGACTTTCTTCCCAAAATCAATATTTTAATGATCAAAACAATACAGATTTTTGGGAAGTATGTTAGGCTTAGTACTTTTCAGCATGTCCTGTCTTGCTTTTTGTGCACTTAACAAATTCATAATTTGAACAGTTTTGTCAAAGCTTTAAGTGTCTATATGCTTCCAGTTATTAGTTATTTGAATGTGATAAGTTATTCAAATAAAATGTTTATTTCCTGTTTTGCTTTAGAGTATATTATAACCAAGAAACATTAAAATGATGTCAGTATTGTTTGAGAATCTGTACAGTTTAAAAAACAAAACAAAAAAAACGTTATGAGGAGGGTGTTAAAAAGTTGTTGGTCTTAACAAAAATCTCTTCAAAAAAATATTTGTTAAAATGATTAATCAAATTAGACAAATGCTGAATATTTTTATTTTTTCACTTAATTATTTTATTTTATTTTTTTTATATACTTTTCTATTTTAAGTAATTTAATGTTTGTTATATCCACATTTTTCCTGGTGCTAGTTTCTAATTCAACAGTTCTCAACCAAATTGAAGGTGGGAAATTCTCCACTTCTGGCCAATTTTAGGGTTGCTACCTTAAATTGACAAATTCAAACTGTTAGAATATTGATCTTTCTACAAATTACAATTCTGCAATTAACCATTTTCAGACTTTTAAAAGGGTAGAATAATCTGAAATGTAGTGAAAAGGTGTGCATGCCTCCTGCACCCCAGTGGGGGAGGGGGCTGGGGAAAAAGTATTTTATATATATATATATATATATATATATATATGTACACACCACTCTGTAGATGTTATTTTTTGAATGATGAAATGAGAATTAAATTCTCTGAAAAAGTTGATAAAAAGAAAATAAAAAAACTCCCGGATGACAGTTAATCTTTATAATAAATATGATTATATTAAAGTGAATTTTTACAAGGAAATAGATTGTGAAATTTTTTAACAATTAACATAGATATATACTATTAACTGTATACTAGTCTAGCACTTACATATTAGCAAACCCTCCACATCCTCTCTGTATTGCATGGGAGAGAAGTTCCACTCAAAGAGCTACTTCCTGCAAACCACTGCTCTATGGAACATACTCTCAAGAGGATTGCTATGGATATTTCTCAATCCTTATACAATATGTTGGACTCTATTGAGAGGGTGGTGTTTGCTTACTGTCTAGCAATTTTCTACTAGCAGTGATTATTTACTTCATGCAGCTTGTGAGTCTTGTATTTGACGATGTTATAAATATTGCTATTTATTTCCAATCTTCATTTGGGTTATTACTCACACAGTAATCTTTTAGGTTACAAAAGGATGTTTCCCTGATCCCAACAATCTCGACCTAACCATTATCTTCCTCTCCTATCCATAGAAACTACGCCTTAATGTAACCCTCTACTTTGAGTGGCACTCGGGTTTTGTACAGTGAACCATGCTGTTAAAAAAAGCCCCCAAAAAACAAAAACAAAAAACAAAGCCTCTAACTCAGTAAAGTGCAGCAGCTCAATGTATCAACTTCATAAGTGGTTGGAAGATCTTTGAAGCGGTTTCAAGTCATTCTGTCTTGATAATTTTCCATAGTTCACTGTTACTTCTGGATGCAGGATATAGTATGTAAATAGACCTGTCAGCTACATTGTATAAATACTCAGTAGGGTTTCACATCATTCATCAGAAATGCTCTAGAATGCTTACCAAATAAATTTTGAACAACTTGGACAATTGATGACATGGTACATTATCCTGCTCAATAACTTATTGTTGCCAACATTGATGTACATGAATGATTGCAAATGGTAAGGAAGCAGTGCAATGTAATTGTTACCAGTCATTAATGGGTTTTGGTGGACTAGTGGATCCAACTCATGCTATGTGATCACACTCCCCACACACCATTATAGAACTACCACCTGCTTGCATGGTGCCTTGGTGACAAGTACTATGCATGATCCCTGAATCTATCAGCTCAAAACAACTGGAACTATCACTCATTGGGCCATCCACCCATTGCCAGTTCTCTAGGGTTCAGTTAACCATATCACAGGCCCAGGTAACACATCACTCAATAAGTCTCAGGCCTGACATATAGATGGCTCCACTAATAAAAAATCTATATGATTTTTTTATGAAGTACTAATCTTCAAATGGCATGTAACAAAATTTGAGCCAAATCAAATTATTAGTTTACAAATTACTATTATTTAAGTGAAGCTACTGTTGCAAATTTTCAAAACAATGGAAAAATCTGAGTTTCTTGTGTTGATAAAGCATTGCTTTCTGATGGGGGGGGGAATACTGTTCAAGCAAAGCAATGGCTTGATAAGTTATTTAGACTCTGCTCCGTCAAAAACAACGGTTAAGAGGCGGTATGCTGACTTTAAATGCGGTCATACAGACACAAATGATGCTGAATGCTCAGGTCACCCAAAATTGGCAGTTGTCCCAGAAAACACCAAAATTCCACAAACTTGTTTTGGCCAATCGTAAATTGAAGTTGTGCGAGATAGCAGAAGAGTTGAACATATCAGAAGTCAGTGTATTCACCACTTTACATGAACATTTGTCAATGAAAAAGCTGTGTTCAAAGTGGATGTTGCATTTAAAGTCGATCATAAACAAAAACGCATCAATGATTCAGAGTGTTGTTTGCAACAAGGAATTTTTGTGTAAATATGTGACAATAGATGAAACATGGATCCATCACTTCACTCCGTAATCAGATCAGAAGTCAGCTGAATGGACAGCTGCAGGTGAGCAACCATCCAAAGCAACCAAAGATGCAAACATTAATAAACAAAGTTTTGGTTTCCATATTTTGGGATGCACAATGTATTTTGTCTATCAATTACCTTGAGAAAGGAAGAACCATCAATAGCGCATATTATGTAGTATTATTGGTGCATTTGAAGGAAGAATTTGCCAAAAAATTTGTGGCCACAAATGAAGAAGGAAAAAGTGATCTTACACCAAAACAATGAACTGTGTCACAAGTTGATTGCAATGATGGCAAAGCTACATACATCCACCCTATTCTTCAGATCTGGCCCCCAACAACTACTGACTGTTTGCAAACCTCAAAAGAATGCTCCAAGGGAAAGAGATTTGGCTCCAATGAAGAAGTGATAATGGAAACTGTGGTGTATTTTGAGGCCAAAGACAAATCATTCTACAAAAATGGCATTGAATTGTTAAAGAAGCGTTGGAATCGGTGTATCACTGTAGAAGACTATGTTGATGAATAAAATTGAATTTTGTTTAAAAGTTGTTGTTTTATTACTTAGGCCTAGGATTTATTGAGTGATGTGTTAAGGTACTATCTTATGTCAACAAGGGTATCCTAGTGATTTTTTTGTTTCTATATCTCTTATTGGACATGTCTGGTAAACTATGATGACATTCCTATGGAAGAGAGTAGTTTATCATTTTATCTTAATACAAATCTTCGTTTCATTTTTTTTGTTTGATATTTAATAAGGTGCGATGGATAAACTGTCGTTTAAATTGTGCAAAAATGAAAATGTCAGATACATCTCATTTTACCAGATATATTTATCAAAATTATACAAAAATATGTTGAAATACTAAAGAGTAAATTCATTCAATAAACTGTTAAGTCTTTCAGCTTTTCAGCATCTTATCATATTCTGTGATATGAAAAGTAAATGCATCAATCAGTGCCAAAATTTTAAAATCACCAAAAATTTTTTAATGAAATTTTTATGCTTATACTTCTGTTTAATTTTTTTCCCTGAGTGTAAGAAAATTACTCAGAATTTAGAATGATCTTGAGACACTTGATATAATCAATATTTGAATAGCTTTGATTTATATTCTTGCCTATCTAATGTGAAGAGTTACATTAAAAAATAATCAAAGCTATATTATTTTCTTTCTTTTTGTAAGCATATTCTATATATTTTATTTATACTTATGCTAGACATAAAAATTTAGATTTTGAGCAGTAGAGTAAGCTTTTTACAGAACTGGTACAAATTTTAGTTTTTGCTGTTGTATTGTGTTTTAAAACTTTTTATTATTGACATTAATAATGATTTTGTGTTTGCTTCTGAATGTTTGTTTTAGTTCATTTATGACAAGAAAAAGGATAAATGTTGAATTTGAAATAGTGTTCCCTTTTTTTGTGGAAGTAATTTTTTTTTCCAAGATATCTACATTTTTTTTTTATATTAACAAATAATTTTGTATGCAAGCAATGATAAAAACCATTAATGATTATGCAAGAAATGTTTATAATTTAATATGATTAAGAGAAAAAGATACATGAATTGCTATTTGTTAGTTGAATGAACAAGGAGTTTACTATGTTTTGTATGTTTGTGCCTGTGTACTTGATTTGTTTTGGGAACAGCATTTGTAAAAAAAAAATATAACTTTTATAATCCTACTTATATCCAAGTTGGAGAAAAAAAACATTGAAAAAAAACATTGGACTTAATTATACAGTTTGTGGGAATAATGAGTAATACATACTTGAAAAAAATACTTTGCTTACAATTCTTTTTGATGTAAAATTGTGTATTAGGAAACTCACTTTCATTTTGAAAATGTAAAAATAACATCTTACTTTTAGAAATATCACAAAAAAGCATGAAAATTAAATTTTTTTTTTTTTTAACAAATCTTATATAAACAGAAATTTTCAGTCTCATCATTCAAAAAAAAAAATTCATTATATTAAAAAAAGAAAAAAAAACAACAATGGAACTCAAGGTTTGTAAGACCACAACAGCTTTCTTGTATGCTTGGTCCATCAACTGCTGGAATTTTCACTTTGGAGTATTTCTTTGTTATAAAATGTTAATGGCAGTTTTGTTATTTCAATAACTTTCAGCAAGAAATTAAAGATATAAAATAAGTTTAAAGCTAGTAAAACTGGTATGTTTTTTTTTGGGTTTTTTTTTTTTTTAAATACCAGTCTTCCTTTCTCTTAACAGTAAATTAAAACTGGTCTCTAATCAATTGCACTTTGATGAAACTGTAAGCCTAGAATAAGTTGCTAGCATTTACATAGAACAAAAAAGAAATAATCCTTCAACATCAACAACCTGACTCTTATATCATTGTCTTTTTTTTAATTTCATATTCTAGGAAATATAATTAATAACATGAGTTTTACATGATTTACTGTTTATTCTCTAATTTTTGCTCTTGTATAATTTTAAAAATCAACATTGAGTTTAAATTTTGCATTAAGGTGTTTAATAACTTTGTATAATATAGTTCAACTCTAAAATATTTCTTTTTTTATGTATCAGTAGGATTCATTAATTGTAACACTTTTTTTATATGATTTAAAAAAAAAATTAAATAGGTTTTTCTAAATCAACTGAGGAAATGTTACAAATGTATTAGTAAATAAAACATTTTGTGTTAAACTACTTTTTAATTTTATGACTGGAATATTCTATTTAAACTTTTAATAAAAAAAGATCACAAAATATTTACAGCTTAGAGTTGTATTTTTAAGGCAGCTTCAATGATTAGATATAAATAACTGGGGCTTAAAATTTGTAATATTCAATTCCTTAGAAAAGCTTAATTAAAATTTAAAAATTGCCATGAGTAATAAAATAATCCTAATGAAAGTTAAAATAAAAAATTCTTGATTATCATACATTTGCATGTTTGTAGGTGATATTCATAATTATTTGAATATTTATTTACTTTCATTTTCATGTGCATAAAACTATTTTCTAACAGTGATTTACTAAGCATAGCTTAGATATGGAACGCTGCTGCAAGTATGGAGCACCCAGTGGGGATCAGACTCATTACTCAATTTTAATTGATTTAGTGAGACTTATGATAACTGTTACAGAACATCAAAGCATCTAACTTTTCTGTAATATATTGCCATTTGCAAAAAAAAAAAAATGTTCAAATTGCAATTCTATTATTTATTGCCGCCATCCTTTGGATGCTATACCTGAACATATTTGTAGAATAATGCTTAATGTTTGAGGCTCATTTTTTTTTTTTCCACTTATTGTGTTCTCTTAATCTGTATGAGGTTCCTATTTTTGTTTTATTTTTTATTTTTGTTTCTTTATTGGCATGCTTAAAACTGATCTACATAACAAAATCTTAATTCTTATTTCATTACTTTTATCTGTCTACAATTAGTCAGATTTTTTAGTTATTTGTACTCTGATTTTGGGAAGTTGCAGCAATTTTGAAAAGCTACTAACAGAAAAACTTATTCTTTCTTACACTTGACTGAATCTTTTTTTTTCTCTCAATATAGGCAAATGACATTATTGAAAACTGGGATGAAATATTTGTATATTGATAAATAACTTCTAACATACATGATAGATTTATGTGCAATTGACTAATGTCTAATTTTTTTTTTTAGTAGTGGATTTTGAAATCAGTTTTGTATTTTAAATTATTGAACTCTTATTTGGTAAATTAGTAAAATTTAATGTATGGGATGTCCCAAAATTAACTATTTCAATGAAATTGGACAAATTTTAGAAATTGACATAATTTCATGTTTATTACTTATGATAGAAAACAAATAGATTTATAAATTTCATGTCAAAACTTTATTGAAAAATTTTCAACATAAGTTTTTGGCAACATTCTGATGCATGTTGAAGTTATCACTAACATTTTTGTCAAGATTTACAAAGTCTGCATTTTGTTAAAATTTGCAAACTAATTGATAAAATATGAAATCTTTAAAAAAAGATATGTAAAAAACAAAAACAAAAAAAAAACCCAAAAAAAAACACATTGTATTTTTATTAGATAAATATTTTTCAATTTTTCAATTGTTTTTAAAATAGTAGGATTATTCTGTGTGTTAAATAATAAAACTTAATTATTTCAAAAAAATTAATATCAATGAAAATCATGCATTTTAGCAAAATCAATTGTACTTTATTTTCTATTACCTTCTTGCACTTCTTCCCAAAATTTAGTTTCAATCAGTCACTGAATGACTATTTTAAAGGGTATAATGAATGGTCTAATGGAAGTCACTGTATATTATAGATAGACATGTTCCATATGTATGCTTGCAAATTTCAAATCTATTCTTAGTATTGCAAAACTCATTTTGAAGTATTTCAGGCAATTATCTCTTTCATTGCTAACTAAATGCATTCTTTAAGTTCAGCTAAACTATTAATCTTTTGACATTTTGACAATAAACTTTTTCTTTTTATGAAACCCCATGCAAAGAAATTTGGAGAGTGGGGTGTCATCAAAGATCCGTTGTGTATTCATCATTAATAGGGTTCTGAAAAGAAATGGAAATAAAATTAGACAAAAATATAATAAAGTTATAAACAAAATTAGAAATCTATACACTTCTAACACACATTAAACATAATGAACAGAAATAAAAGTGAGGTTTTTTTTTTTTTAAATGTCTGATTCTATTGAAATAATTAATTCTGGGGCACCTTGTATATACAGCATTAGAAATGCAAAAGAGAAGTTAAATTATTTGAGAAAATTAGATGACTCTTCTTAGAGCGATAGACAATATTAAGTTAGAATTTATCACTTGAAAGCAGTGGTGGTGGAGTATTTTTGTTTCATATTACCATATTGATGTTTTTTGACATTGATTATTTTAGTATACATTTCTAACATAAAACAATCATTAAAATTCTTTTGCTAGCAGGTTTTTAACAAAATTATTTTAGTATTTTCAGAGATTTTAAAGAGTATTTCTTGTGCTAATAAAATTGAAGGTTTTGGCATTTTTCATTTGTTTAATAATTTCTATTGGGCTTGATGTATTTGTCCCCTGAAATGATAAAACCCATTAGTTATATAAAAAGCATAAAGTGTGAAATCATTTAGATAATTGGAATTTTTAAATATTCCTTTTTTCACTTAAAATTAAATATCTACATTTTAAATCAATTTTAATTTAAAAAAAACAAAAAACAAAAACTTTTCTTGAAGCTTTCAATTTGAAACATTTAAAAAAAGGTTTTACCAAGATTTTCTAAAAATAATGATTTCAAAAGTGATTTCACTCATTTGTGAATAAGTCCTGAAAATTTCATCAAAATCCAACCATTATTTGATTTTTGCAAGAATTCCCAAATGTTTTTCACTGGCAAAAAAGTGAGTTGTGTAATATTACGTTTGCTATAATAACCTCTTGTTAAAATCAGGCCACTTGCTGATGAAAGAAAAACAGTATTTTTAACAAAAATTTTGAACATGTTAGCATTTAAATTTTTTAACGAACAATGAAAAAATACTTTGATCTTTCCTCTTAACATAAATATTTTTATGGTAAAACTTTGTTATGCTATGCTGTTTTTTCAGTGAATGAGTGGAAGTACCTACTTAAAATATAACTAAATAGTAGTACAGTTTGAGCCCCTATAAAAATCAGTACTGTTCCCCCCCCCCCCAAACTGGTGGTGAATATTTGACAAAAGGCATCTGTTTTAACTTTTTATTATCCAGTTGGACTGTTTCTGTGATTTGTGTACCAGCAGAAAAATTGACCTGAATTGTTTGAATGACTGAGCTTGTCATTTCAAGTTACACATTAGTATCAGATTTACTACTCTTAGAAGAAAAATTTATAACTTTGAAGTGAACAGCTATGTATAATGACACTATCTTGACCAGAGCCATCATCTCACTTTTCACGAAGATCTATTGGTTGATAAAAACTTTGATAGAAGATACGCATTGTTATTTTTTCTTACCTGCAAATATTTACATTTATATCTGGCTAAATATCTATTTTTTTTTTTAATGGAGTTTCTTGGTTAGGCTGTGAACTTTTCAGGTGATCAGCCTATGTTAGGTCAGATTTTGAAAAGTGTTTCAGATTGAGGAATTTTCAGCATCCCCACTTGTATTAAACATACACCTGCACTTAATTTCATGAATGTTCATTAAGTTGAACTGTTGTAAACTCTTTCCTTCAAAATGGTTGAACTCCAGGAGACCATTATCAAACTCAAGATAATACTTCCAACTTAAATTCCTATAATTAAATAAAATGCTTCACAGATTTTCTTGTGAGTAGGAATTAAGCAAAAATGTTGTGTAATGTTGTGATATTCGGTCAGGAGTTTAAGCTGTACTATTGTTGCTTGTGTGGTATTTGATGTCTGGTTGTATATAAAGTTATTACAAAATTTTATAAAGATTTTCTCTCTCTTGATTAAAATTAAAAAAAAAATGCATAAAATATTTGAAAGTTTAGCTTTTTATACAAAACTGAGTTTGTTTTAGTTTTCTTTCGTTAATACTAAGTCTTTGATCTTTTAAATGTTGATATTTTACATTTTCCTTGTATCACAATTGTTAAGAAAAATATCTTTTAATTTGTCAGATAAGTTAGAACTTTTAAGCAAGTTTCTTTTGTTAGTAACTTACCTAAAAAGGCCTTGATTGCAGTATTATTAGTATACGTAGTGACATGATACTGGCACCTTGAATAGGTCATTAGCATTACTTTGATTATTTTATTTGTTTTTTTATTACATTTTACTTTTGTCAAAAATAATTGTTTTTGCAACTTTGCAGTTGGATTGTATTTGTGGTTTTTTTTCTTATGTTCCCAAAAATATAGTAAACAGATAAATTTACTTTTGTTGAGCATACACCAAGCCATGTATGTTTACCTTTTGACTGACTGATCTAACATTTTAATTACCCAATTTAATCTGAGTTTTTGTTTTATTTTATTAAATATATTTTTTAATGAGTAACTTTTTGTATCTTGTAGCAAGGCAAGAGAGCAGTGCTGGAGCAGTGGATGAAGAAATATTTATCAAGTCATTTGAAGACATTAACAAAATCCAAGTAAGTAAATTTCTCACTTGTCTTCAAAGAAGTCCAGTCATTTAATGAAATGTTGCTAAAAAAAATTAGAAATTCTTCATTCTTAACTGACTTATCAAGAAAACATTATCTTGCCATTACAGTGTTTCTTTCATTATACTCAGTACACAAATTGCAAAAGTTTTATGAAATGCTTATATGCAAATATATTTTCTTTTAATGTAATACGATAGTGGGTTCATGTTCTGATCACTAATTGTCGTGTGACTCATTATTTGTCTTTTAGTGCTAATCTTGAGGTCAAGAATCCTTAGTCACAACATCAGATGTAACTGGTATGATCCTCGTAGTCATTTTTATTTTTATTTTTTAATATAATTATATTACCCTAAGCAAGGCAGTTTACTGCCACTGGTGTACAGAGGGTTACATAGGAAGAAAGTTATGAGAAAGTGTGACAGGTTATAGGGAGTGTCAGGAAGTGAGTAAGAGAAGGATGAGAATATACATGAGAGTGGAGTGGACGAAGAAAGGAGCATGAGAGAGAGGATGAAAGTTAGTGAGATAGGAGATGACTATTGATTTTACGTTTAAATTTTTCGAGATTGTAGCTGTCGGGGAAGCAAGTAAAAGGAGGGGAATTCCACAGGCGGAAAGTGTGAGAAAAGAAGCTGATAAAGTAGAATTTGCGTTTACATTTTATTGGTTCCACAGTAAAAGGGCGGGACCTAGTTGCTAATCTTGTGGCTCGAGTAAATTCATACATAGGGGTCATCAGAGAGCTAAGTTTATCGGAGCAGTTTGCGGTGTGCATCTCTTTGCTGTTTTCTTTAGTTAC
Source organism: Ascarosepion bandense (assembly GCA_037127315.1). Lineage (NCBI taxonomy): Eukaryota > Metazoa > Mollusca > Cephalopoda > Sepiida > Sepiidae > Ascarosepion > Ascarosepion bandense. The sequence continues at coordinate 8,717,521 of JBBBDQ010000851.1, forward strand.
TGGTGCAGAATTTGCTCTACAGTGTTAGTTAATCCTGGTAACTGGTTCTGTGATGTACTGGATAGGAGATGCCTTCATCCATATAGAGTTTTAAAAAATCTGAAGTACCAAGCTCAGGGTCATACAAAGTTAAAATTGCTGGATGGTCAGGATTGATTAAAATTTTGTAATAAAGAATATTGGAATATTTTCACAAGATTGTAACAAAATTTTATTTGAGTTGTTACATAGTTTCAACCAGTGTCTTTCTTTCCCCAATTTTAATGCCTGACAATAGTTGTCCAAATTTTAAATTGCTTGTTCACAACTATGATCCTAGAGTCTGGGTCTATTTGCTCATCTTGCTATTTTTTCAAAGTTGAGGTGATAATCTTGTGGTCTTGTTTGTTTATGACTACTAAAATTTTATTTTTATTTTTTATTTTTCTCTGTCTGGAAGAGTCCACTAAAGCTTCCAAAGTGTGCTGCACATTGGTATATATTGAACTTAACTCACCAGCTTATTCCCAGTGATGTATTGGGACGAGTTGACCATTAATTCACATTCACTAAAGTCTCTGGAATACACCTGGTCAGTTAACCATTTATTCTTATAAGAATATATGAACAGCTTCATCTGAAAGGTTTTATAGAAACATCTTTTACTTTTTCCTTGAGGGCTGTACCTAGTTATACCAAGTTCAAATTTATATTCAGTTTCAATTAAGAAACCTCAATCCATTTATTTTCTTGAAACAATTATTTAATTCTTTTTTCTGCATTTCCTTGATGCTATACCATAAAGTTGGGTTTTTATGAATTTAACCCTGCTTACTGTCAAGCCTCCTTGGAGCTATACTCTTCCTGCACATGTTGGTTAACATTTACCTTGTCACAAGGTTTTCAGATTCCACTCTACCTTGAAGACTTTGGGTGTATAGAATGTTAGCTGTATAAATATTGTGCAAATATATAAACTCTTAAAGATGTACTATTGTATGTATTATCCCCCCACCCTGCAATATCTCCCCTTATTAGCCACTTTTAAATTTTCTGATTATGTGGCAACAGTTTTATGAATTTTACTGGATTTTTTGAAGTTCACATTATTAGCCAGGTTACTGAAACTACAATAAACATAATATAAAAATTGTAAATACAGGACAGGCTTAAATTTATTATTTTCCTATTTTGTCTCTTAATTAAGGTTGCATAGCATCACAGATTCTGTATTTTTAAAAGAACTTTAAAAAATACTTCCATACATTAAATATTTATGAAATTTGGTAAGTAGGAAAAAATAAGGACTGTAGAATCCAAATATTCAACTACTTAATACCTGATAGAAAATTTTATTTTGCTCACCCAAATGCATGACTCCAAAATCAACAACTTTTCACCTATGTAGCTTATGGTCACTCTGTAAAAAATATCTCCTCTTCAAATTTCATAATAGATTTCAGGGAAAGATTATAATTAAAGATAATCATCCTAATGCTTCATGATCTCTTGAACATTGATATTGTGCTAAGTGACTTCTTAAACTATTCAATAAGATTGTTTTTATTCATTTAAAAAAATAATTTGAATATATTTTGCAGATATTGCTTTTTGTATGAATTGATTGTCTTTAACAAGTAGCAAACATTGCGTCATGCATGATAATCAACAGTGCATAGAATATTTGTAGATGGAACAAAATAAATGAAGTTGAAAGAAATTCTTTGTTTCTATTAGGTATAGAGTTAAAGTAGTTAGATATTTGGATTCTACAGACCTTATTTTCCCTACATACCAAATTTCAGAAATCTTTAATGTATGGAAGTATTTAAAAAATGTTTTTTTTTAAAAATACAGATTCTGTGATGCTGCGTGGCATTAATTTAGGAAATAGGAAAATTATTACCCCCACGCTATCAGAACGGTAAGGTCTAGCACAAAATAATTTGGCACACTTTTCTAACTCATGAAGGGGAACAGTTGTGCCAAATTTCAAGTAATTTGCTGTCAGTGAGTGCAGATTTTAACTTTTTGCTGGTGTTTTGACCCGGAATGACCCAATACATGAAGTAGCTAATAATGACACATAATGTATCTGTTATATATAACTATTTTGTAATCTCAATGGTAGGAAGTAATATGAATCTCATCTGGAATTATTCTTTAAAATTTAATATATGTAAAAGCACTAGATGTCTACCTATTAAACATTAAAAAATATTTCTGCCTCTTATTAATTCATAACTTTCTTAGCTTACTGGGTATATCCTTTCCCACACTTAAAGTATTATTAATTATTGATTTCAAACTAGTTATACATCTAGAAATTATTTAAAAAAAAAAAAAGATGCATTTTTCATCAATAGCATAAGTCCTGCAGTTGTTTACATTGAGTGTTAGATTAGAAATATAAAATTGATATCAAGTTTTAAGAACCGGTTTCTTAAAATGCAAAATAAAATAATTTATGTAATTTATTTTGAAAATGTATATTTCTATATGGGTCAAAGGTCAAGAAGTTGTAACTGCTGTTTACATGAACAGTCTCTGAAGTGCAAAGCTGATGACAACATGTCCAAAGGTACTTTTAGGAAAAGGGGAGGGGATTATATATTACTTATGAATAATGAAAATCCAATATAGTTGACAGGTAATTGGAAATGCTTCAGTAACTGAAAAGGTTCAGGCATCTAATTTGTTTGAATATTTTGTTTTTGAAAGCTATCACTTTAATTGAAAGGGCATTTAAGGCACATTAGCATATAGTATATGAAAAGATCTAATTAGTTTGTACAGGTTTACAAAAGTATTGCACATTTAGTATTTTCTGCAGTTGTGTGTCGCTTATGTTTAAATGAAAACAGTTTTATTTGGCAATCCTTGCTTCTGGAATTGTTTAATTATTTCCTGTCTTTATTCTTCAAACAAAACCAAAATGTTTAGTATGTTGTTTTTTCTTTCTAGAAAAAAAAAAAACGAAAAACAAACTATTCTCTCAAAAAATTTAACAGACCAGTATAGCATATTTATATGTATACAAATTATTTGCCAAATATCAGTTATATATATTTTTTAATTTGAGTAACAGTACAGAACCTCACTAATGATAAGTCTGCCATATGTAAATCTATTCTTCCATTGTAAATTGCCACTATTTGAGTTTGATATCACAGGAAGATTGTAAAAATGTTTGATATGATCTTCCCCACTTTGCTTGTTTAATATATTGCATTTTTTTTCTCTCCTCCAGATATATTCCTGCAAAGACGTCCAAGCTAATATCACTAAAGCAAAAGACATTCTAAGTGACAGCAATAATGATTGGGAAAAAAGAGTTGAATCGGTGAGTCGTACAAACAATCTATATTGCTATTGTAATTTTGTTATTTGAACTTATTTTTAAAAAGCCTGTGAATTTTTGTCACTGAGTAATTGGATAGTATAAATAGTTTAATATAGATGAGTGATTGGCATACATGTTTGCACTCTTTAAACACTATTTAAAAATATAATCATAATATATCATCATTGTTTAACACCAGTTTTCATGCTAGCATGGGTTAGATGGGGTTTTCTTGATGGCTTTATAATTGAACCATCATGAAGATTATCTACCAAGGTTAGAGAGTTCAGCCAAACCTATTCTACCCAGGTGTAGAGGATTTTATATAAAATTTTCTTCTCTTAGACAAGTTATCCAAAGCTAAAGACTCTTAACCAGTTTAACTTTTCTTTTTCTCTTAGTTTACCTCCAAACTGGGGTTATTTATTTGCCCATAGCTGGGACCTTAACAGGTGCCACCACCCTGGGTCAGGGTGAACCTGGGAACAACAGCAATTAAGAGGTGGTTTCACATTCCTCAAAACCTCCTGATCAGAGGCCTTGCTGCCAAATGTAGTTTGTCATGCTCAGGACAAAGATGAATAATTGATTGTTATTTTTATTTTGAGTTGATATAATAAAACCATTATTATTATTTTTTTTTTTTTTTCAGCTTCGTTTGATACGAGCTTTGTTGTTATGTGGTGCTGCTGATTATGAGGATTTCTTCTCAATGTTGCGCACTTTAGAGCCTTGTATAACCCTCGCCATCAAAGATTTGAGATCTCAGGTTGTCAGAGAGGCCTGTATCACTGCTGCGTAAGTTGTCTGTTCTGTTTATTTTTTTACCACTGTATTATATCATTAGTAGTTGTAAGAAACTAGTGTTGCTTATCATATTTAATGTCAGGGAAATGGCTTCGTCATTATTTTTGTTGGTGATCATTACTTTATTAGGAATTCATTACATGATTATAGAAACACTAATTCCACCTTTAAACTGAATTGACAGGTAACAGGTACCTGCTGTATGTTTTGAAAATTTGCAAAGTAGTGGACATACATTGGTTTTTATATAGAATGATTAGAATAACTTGGTTACTACTTGATTTATTAGTGAACATTGTTTTAGGATAGAGGAAAAAAAAAACTTTAAAACTAAAGAAATTGTGAGAGGGAAATAATTTTATAACTGGTTTATTTCTTCTTTATCTTACACTTTCCCCTGAATATGTCATTCTTAATGGGATAGCATTTTCTAATAAGTGATTATGAATATCTTTTAGTTTAAATTTAATTTTGTTTTGATAGGCTTAAAGATAGGCACAGGCATGAAAATTGTATTTATATATTTAAAAAAATATTACCTGTAAAATTTATCATCTACATCACTTACTATGTATACTTCATGCAAATTCAAGTATTTAAGCACATATATAAAGTGATATAAGAAAATGAATAGTACAGAATTTGATGTTTAAGTTCTTAACAAAAAAAAAATATTGCAGCTTGAGCACCTTCAATGAAATCTTAACAATAGTTGACTATTACTTACTGCTCAGAAGCTTTGGTTTTGAAGGAATATTTTTCCTTTTCTTGATGAATTGTGATTAGTGGACTTCATTACTTTCGCACTATAAAATTAATTCGATGTTTTAATCCTTCATCCTTTATGTGGTTTTTTAACAGGGACACAAAATGCTAAAATACAACTATTTCACTGCTTTCACCTGCATTCAAACAATGTTTTACTATACATGTAACCGTTAGAGTGTAAGTTTTCAACATATTTGGTGGGTAAACCTTAAATCATTGTATCAGCATTTACAGAAACAGTATTTAAAATATTTTGCCATATATATCTCCAAATGAATAAGGAACAAAAAAGATGTTTGCAATGTTCAAAACACAATATAAAAATAGAGCAATGAATATTTATTATAAATTGTACATTTTGTTTTGACATTGAAAGAACAATGTCTCATCAGGTAGTTAATAATGATGGTAATAAACATTATTTTTTTAAAAGAAAATTTAAAAAATTCACTTTATTTTATTTTTGGATAACTTTTTGTATGCTTTTTTTTATTTTCTCTGTGTCCTTCTCCTTCCTCTTTCTTTTCTCTTTTTGCTTTCTCATCTTTCTTACCCTTTTTACCTGGTACAAAAAGTTTTCCAAAAATAAAAGCAAGTGAGTTCTTTTAATTTTCTTTTTAGAAATAATGTTTATTACCATCATTATTAACTACCTGATGAGACATTGTTCTTTCAGTGTCGAAACAAAATGTACAATTTTGTAGTAGATTGTAATTTGTACATGTTCGAAAATATAATTTATTTATATATATATATATATATATATATATATAAAAAAGATGAATCAGAAATTTACTGTTTGGCTTGTGGGAAGTGGTCAAATTTTGTTAAATGATATATTACGTTTTGAAATTTAACATAAATCTATTTAATAAAAAATATTGCATACATTCCTTAAAAAAAAAAAAAGCAGTCAAGTAATTTGAAACTGTAGTTGTTCAAAAGAGAATGTTATAAAAAATGTGTGACAAAGTGTATGTTAATCAATTTCTGTGGAATGAGTAGAACCAATCCGGATGCTTGACAGTTGTCAACAGTTAATTATATAAAGAGTGTTTTATGGTGTATAATCAGGTGAAAACATGAGAAAATGAATTAAGAAACTGAATTAGTTTTGAGAAATTAAATGATTCTGAAAGGTTTCTCAAGAAATTAAACTTAAATATTGTCAAAAATGATGAAAAGTACAAATTATTTCTTTGACCAAAATTAAAAAAAAAAATCTATAAAAACTTTGAGATTAAGTTGTGGCCATAGTCTAAGTGATGATTGTTTACATCACCTTTAGCTCATTTGGATATAATTTGATTGAAATAGTTCAATATAATATAAAAGGTTCTAGTTTTGGACAAGTCTAACCTTATATAAAAAAAAAAAGGCGATTGGATTTTGTCAAACTGTTTGTGACATTTATTTTACAATGATTTAGTATTTTACATTTGAAATTTTGAATACTAGAACTTTGTTCCTGTTAGTTGTTTGGTCAAGTTTTTCTCTTCCGTATTAAAGAACAATATATTTTTCCAAAACAAAATTGACAAATGAAAAGTTTTTTTTTCTGCTGTATAATCAATCTAACTTATTTATTTAGTTATGTGTCCCAACAGTTGGGCAACAAAGCGGATCACTTTGCAGAGTCATTGCTCCCAAGCTTAATTAGTCTCATCTCAAATACTGCCAAAGTGATGGCCACCTCTGGTGCTGTGTGCATTCGCTTTTTAATTCAAGTAAGTATCTATGCATATTTGGATAATATTAACACTGCATCATCTTGTTTTACCTTTGTTTATTTAAAAGAATTCAGAAGAACATTATTTCTGCTCTTGGAAATCATAAATTTTAATCTCTTGAATGAGGAAAATCGGAACCAAATAAAATTGTCACATACTCTTTGTCTTGTTTAACTCATTACACTTCTTACTTTATTACTTTTTTTTTGCTATGTTTTTTTCTTGTCTTCTACATTGTTTCAGTTTTAATACATAGTCTTTATTCTCTCTGATTTTTTCCCTCTAAGTCTGAAATCTTTGTCCCTTTCTAACAAACTTCAAGTGTTAGAAGTTTTTAGTATTTACCAAATAGTTCGTTTTATACAAGTGGTATACCACAAATTTGAATATGTTCTTTTATATTAGTTGTACATAGATATTTATAAGAAAGTGTTTTGTATATTTGTTTTATTTTTGGTTGTTATAAAAAAAATGTGACACATTCAGAATATGAAAATGGGAATATAGATTTGTAATATACTAATAAAAGCACAAATGACTCAGTTTAGAAAATATGCCATTTGTGTTGAAAAAGATATAATTTTGTCCTGGTTCTTAATAATTTACACATTCTAGAAATTGCCACTGATACAAAAGATATTGTAAATCTTTAAATGATTTAATGAATTCCTAGTGTTAGATATTTTTATGATGAGCTTTCAATATAGTTAATGAAAAATATTTTTGGTATGTTGTTTGCATTTTTAATGACTTTCTCTATTACTTTTCAGTGTACACATTCTTCCAAATTTATACCAATTTTGACTAGCAATCTTTCATCTAAAAATTTCATAATCCGAAGGTAAGTACAAATTGAAAATGCAATATGATAAAAGTGAGTTATTATATTACTAACTTGAAAAATTCCTCTCTATACATATTAATCTATTCATGGATATAAATTCAATTTATTAATTCCTTGTGTGATTTTATTCACTCATATAAATAACAGACAGAAGTTATGGATTTTAACATGTAATATTTAAATGCCACATTTAATCATTTGAATTTCCTATCTTTTTTATGCTTTTTGACTGGGTCTAATTCAAACCAGCTTTATTATTGATAGAGCTTGAAGTGTTTTCTTATGCTTGATGATTGAATAACTGAAACACAATATTGTCATTCTTAATATCAAAGCTGAGGACAGTACCTTATAATCAAATTATGTATGATTACATATGGGTATTTGTTAGTGCATCCATGTACACCGAATCTGATGCTCTTTTTAAAGCGTGTTTAACAGCAATACCATAGAAAAATTGCTCAAGACCTTTTGACACTTTCCCTTTTGGAAGCACTTTGGGCACCTGGAAATCCCTCAAAGGAGAGATACTGCCTGGGAGGAAGGCCTTGCTGGAGCTTGAGTTTAAAATTTGAAAATACAAGACCCCAAAAAGGTGTTTTCATTATCCTCTTAACTTAAACTTACAGTGAGTGTATTCCAACCTTCTGAATAATTTAAATCTAAGACAATTCAAAGCTTATTTGAGATTAGATTCCCATAAGAGCACAAAAAAAAATTGCTTTACTCCATTCGCACATTTAGTGAATATATCCACCACATTTTGCTCAGAGGGATATATTAAAGTTGTATAATAACTTTTTGCAGTTCAATGCACCTAATGAAGTGGTTATTTTATATTGATATAGTTTGATCTTTGATACTCTATAGGATTTTTTTGCAAGATCTAAAACTTGTCACATTTTATGATGACATAGTTGAATAAATCAGGATTTATCATGCTTTTCAGAAGTTAAAAACTTAGATTCTTATATTGTGGCAATTAAAAGCGATGTATTTGGCCTTGCGTCAGTTTGCTGCTTTCCACTTTTTTTAATCTGAAATTTTCCTGGTCCACATCATCACTGATGACATCATCTTATTACCAGTAATGATGATGTGATTCAGGAAAATTTTAGCTTCAGTGTTTCATCAGTCCCTTTCCCTCTGTTTTCATTTAGGCATTTGTGGGACTAACCTGATACAAACTTGCAATATCTCAGTATTGCTAACATGGTTTTCAATTTATTGAAGTTGATATTTAGTCCAGTAAACATTTCTCTTGTCCTTAGTTGTGGAGATGAGTTAATTGAAGCACACTTTATTTCATGGGTTGACAGCTGTCCAAGGTTACTTTAGGAATGTGGCTTGTCGTAAACATTACTGTTGCCAATACTAAAATGTATTATGTACCACTTAACTCTGTTCATATCCACTGTTTGATCTGCAAATGTTCAGCAAGTGGCAATGTCAAATGGGTGTAATTTTTTCCACATAGGAAGAATTCAAAAACTCATTTAAGGCTTGTATAGACTTCCGTATCATGTGCAATTTTGCCAGACTGTCACTTAGTTGTACATAACCTATAATTTTTTTTGTATTGTTATCAAGAATGTTCAATCTCTTTACCTTCAACATCTACCTTCGTTATTATGTGCCAACACAATAGGAACATTATTTTCAAAGTGAGCTTTGTATAATACACTTTTTTTTTGTTCCTCAATTTTGGGATACACTATTTTGTTTCCATTTTCATTACATGGTTTTCTCCAGGACCTTCTTGTAGTTTCCTTTCCATCTCCTCAAATTGTTTTAGTACTACCTTGAGTTCACTGAATATTGAACATTTTTCTTTTTGAATGATGGCACTAGTAAAAAGTTTGAATTCTGCTTCCTTTAAGATCATAGCAATCATTAAGACTGTCACTATTTATATTAAAGTTTTTCAAGTCATAGCTGCATTTTTCTCTTTTATTAAGATATTGAATAAGTTCTCACTGATTTTTTTTATGAAAAGTAATGTTTCATTTATAAAAATTTTCATTTTTAGAAATTTGGCACTGAAAGTATTGTCCATTGCTAGCCACTACTTTTTTTCATCTTTCTGGCAGCATTTGAATTCCATGTTGGAAAAATGACACATCTTTTGATGCTAACCATTAGTCAACCCATTTTTTGGTATCTTCATAAGAATGAAAGTGAAGCTCAGCCAGGCCATGTGCCATCAATCAGAAGAGTTGATAATCAAATGGGGCAATATCTTGGTAATATGGTGGGTGGGGTAGGACTTCTCATTTAAGTGTTTCCAAATAGGTTTTCAGCCATTTTGCATCATGTGGCCTAGCATTGACATGTTGCAAAATAACTTTGTTGTGTCTCTGCTTGTATAGCAGCTGTTTTTTCTTCAATGCTCAGCTCAAACACATCAATTAGTTGATAGCAATATCCCATGATGGTTTCAGTCGGTTTGAGCAGCTTATAATAAACTACACTACACCCAGTTTTTCACGCCAAATGCAGAGCAGAAGCTTTGAACCATGGATATTTAGATTTGCCGCCAATGTCGATGCATGGCCAGGCATACCCCACGATCTTCTAGACTAAAGGTTATCGTACTGTATCCACCTTTCATCACAGGTCACGATATGATGCAAAAAAAATTCTTTCCTTTTCTGCTGTTGAAGCAGCTATTCACACATAACACAACACCATTTGACATCTCTTGGTTTCAGCTCGTATGGCACCCAATACACTTGCTTTTGAATCCTTCCTAATGGTTTCAAATGTTTTGAAACAGTTGTGTGATCAATTCCAAATGATTCTGCAAGTTCAGCTTGTGCCTGACATGAGTCTTTATGAAGTAATGCCTCCAGTTCCTTATCTTCAAACTTTTTCAGTGTGACAAAGCATTCTTTAATTTCAGCGTCAAAATCATTATTTTTGAAGTGTGTAAACCAATCTCTCGATGTTGTTTCTTACCAAGAATTCTGTGTGCTGCAGCTGCAGATTTCTTTTGAATGAAATAGTGCAGTAAAATTCTCTGCAAATACACTTTCTTTGGCACAAAATCTGACATATTTAATGCTGTGAAAAACAAAGTGGTTTACACTTTGGTGAAATGACATATGCTGAATTTCAAGCTTGCTTATGATACTTCCTTATAGATGTGTTACCATCTGAAACTACACGCATGCAGTTCTGGGAATGCCATCTGTTGGAAAACAGTGAGAACTTACTCAAGGTCCTAATCAGTGACACTTTCCATTCTTGATTTCTTTAAAATGTTTATTTCATGGATAAAGAAGTAATTTAGGGTTTTCCTTTAGATAAATAATACTCCTTCAAAATTTTTAATACTTTTCTATCAGTATTCTTAGAAGCACATATAACTATAGAAAGATTCCTGTTATCTAAGTTTTTTTTTTTTTTCATAATTGTTTCACCCCAAGCAAGGCAGTACTGCCACTGGTGGACAGGGGGTTACATAAGAGGAGAGCAGATAAAAGAACAATAAGGGACGGGGGGGGGGGGGTTGAAGAAAGGATAAGAGAATAACTGGAAACAAGGAGATAAAAAATGACAATTGATGTTGCACTTAAACTCTTGGAGATTATAGCTATCAGGGAAGCAAGTATACAAGTTCCACAGGTGAGAAGTGAGAGAAAAGAAACCGATGAAATAGTAGTGGCGGTTACATTTGATTGTTTTAACTGTAAAAGGGTGGGGCATAGTTGCCAATCTAGTAGCTTGAGTAAATTCATGTAGATGAGGCACCTGGGAGATAAGCTCATCAAAGCAGAAGCCATGAAAATATTTGTATAAAGGATAGAAAAACCACATCCTCTTGGTGAAAAAGTAACTGAAGTTGAGTGGCCAGATTACGATCGATTACATTGCAGGTTTTCCTTTCGATTTTGTTAAGAACTTTGAGATGAATAGCAGGAGCACCCAACCAGATATGGCAATTGTATTCAATACACAGACGAATGATAGATTTGTATATGTGTAAGATGGATTTTGATGATACTAAACCAGCTCTGCAAAGTCTTCAAGCTTTTCATTTTAATTTTCAACTTCTGGATGACCTTGCATTGATAGTATAATGTAATAGAACTTTTTTAAATCACACATAACCCAAGAATGGGACTTCCCATAACCCTGCCATTGATTTTGTTACCATCAAACAATAAGTGGGACCTGCGGGATGCTGTAATCTGTTAGAGCTTGTGACATTTTGTCTGACATGACATTAGAATAAATGCACCATCAGTCCGATATTATACCAGTGTACATTTCACTATGCCTTCATTTGATTCACACACACATACACATGTTTATATTAAAAAAAGTTATATTTGCATGATAGACATATTTGATTATCTTTGCAATAGTGCTTCTATCCAATAAAGCTAAATTTTACTTAACAAAGTGATAACTTCAGCAATTGTACAGGAATAGTGTTAAGCAGTATCAAGTCTGGTCAGTACTTAGATGGGTGACTGACTACTTGGGAATACCAGGTGCTGTAAACTTGGATGTGTGGGCGGTATAATGTATAATGGCTTGGAATTGTTAATCAAAGAGCCAAGTTCCAATTCTGGTTGGATTTGTTATGTTCACTTATGTGCAAACACTCTTGTGAAAAATATGAATACACCTCTTCAATGGATTAATTAGTAAAATTTGTATCACTAAATCATTATCTCAGAAAAAAAAAATTCAGAAAAAATATTTTCTGACTTTAAATAACCTGCAAAGAGTTAAGCCATAAAAATGAATTGATGATAATGCTGTTTATTAGTGGTTAAAGAATATTAGCCATTTATGGAATTTTTTCTTTTCTTTCAGTGGCATTCTTTCTTATATCCAGAATTTCATGTTTTAGAAAAATGTTACTTTATATGTAAATGTTAATCCTGTTTTCAGGCACAATTTTCTTGTGCTTTTAATTGTCGTATGTTAAAGTCAGATCAAAAGCTTGTCATTGTTTTATCAAAGACGTTTTTATTTTATTGCTTTCAGTGTTAATGCATATTGCATATTTTACTGAGGAAAGATTAAAACATCTAACAAATTCAAATTTGCTTGGTTAGTTTTTTCATATTTCATATTTTTTTTTTTTTTTTTTTTTTTTTTTTTTTGACAGAATGGTATGTGAAAGTCTTAAGCAGATTCTCCTCAGTTGGCCTACACACATTTTAGAGAAACATATTGCAATTCTACAAGATGCAATTAAACGAGGAATTAGTGATCCAGATTCAGAAACCAGGGCACATTCCAGAAAGTAAGTAATCAATTTCATTTTAAAAATTTCTTTCTTTATTATCATCATCATCTTATTTCCAAGTACTCATTAGATCTCAATTTAGTAGGGATGTTTGTTATATTATTACAATCCGTTTCATTTTGTTTTTTCTAGAGAATTATATTTTAGAGGTTTGAAAAATTAATTTAAAATGGTTTTAAATGTTCAAGTATACCAGGTAAATTAAAGTTATCAGGAGTTTTATCAAGAATTATTTTATCAAATCTCTACAAAGTATTATGCTTGTTTTCATATATACTTGAACATGTTTTCAAAAATTTATATTGTGTATTTTTATGTTAATATATACATTAATATATATTATTAATATATATTAATGTTTATAAAGCACTTTATGAAATTGTTTGCTTCTTTTCATGACAGAGCTTACTGGCATTTCGCTACTCACTTTCGGGATCAAGCTGATGCACTACTGAATTCTCTGGATATGTCCAAGCAGAAAGTCCTTCAGGGTGAGCTGAGCAATTCTTCCAGCAACAACTCGCTGAACAGCGCAGACTCCCTGAAACTTCCTGCATCCAGATCACGCTCAGCCAGCCAGGATCGCATTGGTTTTGATTCCTTAAGGTAATTTCTATTTTCAGTTTACTAATTAGAAAAAATGTGCAATTACCTGTTAAATACCTCATCGAAGAAAGGATGATATTCTATATTCAGTTTTGTGAAAATTTTACTTTAAACTGAAGTTTTTAAAATTTTTGCTTAATAACTGCTTTTAAAATATTTTTTCTAGATTTAGAAACTAACTGGAGAAAAAAGAACAAATATATGGTAATAATGGTGATGTACAATAGATACTAATTATTTTATAAGGTTTCTTTTATATTGTTAATAATTTATGAAGTCTTCTCAAAAATACAATTTTTATTAAACATTGTGTGTCTTGGTTAAAATTATTTTTGTTTTATTATCAATTCTGTTGGTATTTCATCTGGCTATGATGATGAATACTATAGCTGATTGCATTGTCAGAAAGAATTGCTGCATTATATTTTTTCTTTTAGTCGTGGTGGAACTCGTCGGTCGGTCACTTCCAAAGCTGCTCCCAGCCCACGACCAGGTACAATTTTATTGTTTATCTCTCATCCATGTTTTATTTTTGAAATAATTGAGAATGTAAAAACAAAGATATCCATTTAACAAAAATTATGGTTAAATTTTTCTTTTATTTATAAATTGATCATTTTAATTATTTAATTTTCATGATAGGTTTTTCATGTATTTTGAAATTTTGAAATTTTTTTTAATCTCATGTTATAGTCCTTGACTTTAAGCTCTAAAATGCTACATGTTATTCTCTTTATTAACTGTGGACCTGCTTGTTTGTAGTTAATGAAGTCCGGTTATAAACTAGCTAAAATTAGTTTCAATTTGTGGGAAATTGGTGATCCATTTATATTTCTTAGTAACACACAGGATGCCCCCAAGTATATTAACATTCTTTTTACTTCATACTGACCTTTTAGTATGTGTTTTTCTCTCAGCAGCAACCCATAAGCATGTTACTTACAATGGTCTTTGTGAGTATTTGAATGAAATTCCTATGTAATTGCTTTGCCTAAACATGCAAAATTTATATACTTTGATTCACCTCTTTTGAATTATAAAACCTTAAATAGATAATGAGTGGATGTAGTTATTCAAGCAATATATCTGTAAGTAATCTTGGCAAATCCCTTTTTATTATTTTAATCTTTAAAAGCATAAATACATAGCATTGTTATCTTTGATGTAGCCCTGTTATCTTATTTGCTTTTGATAACTGATTTTAACAGTCAAACATTAATTTGTAATTGGGAAGAAATGCTGATATTTTTAAAATGTTTGATCTTGTCATTTGAAAGCCTGGAACAGTTGGGGTTAGCTTGACTTTAAGGAAATGCCAGCCAACATTAGTATAATGAGAGTAGATGGTGAGTTTATTCCATTGACCCTTCAAATATAAAAATAAAAAATAATTCTGAAAAAATATACAACACGACAGTAGTTAAATGAGGCATATATTTTGGTAAAGTGCATTAAAATGTTAGTCTGAAGTTGAATTATTCATATTTAAGTTAGATTTAGTAAAAATATGATAATGTGCTACTTGCACAAAAATAAACTGAAGTACTAAAAAATTAAACAGCAACACACAGGATGGTTTTGTCCATTCCTATGTATAGAAATGTATTCATCTAAATGGTGTGGTAATAGGTAAAAAGGTAGGTATTGTAGCTTTGACAATCACAGGACATGGATTTAATATTGTTTTAATATGGCTTCATTGCATAATGCTTGTTGAGAGATGCTGCAAGAGTATACTTAGAATATGGCATGTGAAAACTGAGTATCGTCAGATAATACAAGAACAGAATCACCAGTGACTGACAGGGTTAATAATCACCACCTAATGAATAGGAACAATGCATCAAATCACATCCCAATTCAATACTAATGTCACTAAACCTACCAATCAGTACACAGTTTATTCTCAGGTTTTGTAAATACCAACTGACAAAGGTCCTATTGACATCATGGCATTGGTTATTTTGCCTCATCTCACTGAACATTGACATTGGGCTATTAAAGACTAGTGTTGTATGGCCTAAATATATGTCATATTAACACTTCTCTAAATTGTAGCGTGTGTATGAAGGAGACTGCATGAGACTAGATAAGGCTGTCACTAGTGTATTTTGAAAAGTGAAATTGACTCTGTAATGTGTGTTGTATTCTGACATTAGTGAAACTGGTGCCTGTTTTGCAGGTGTGATATACTCAGATCATATTTCATATCACTTGCACTTTGTTATACATGCTCTGTTTTTAAGTGGTGATGATTCGTTACAGTAAGATAAACAATCTACTATGACAATCCCACAGGTAACACAAAACTGGTTCTGGGGACATTGATTTTAAACAGCTTGAAACCCCCTTTAGCATATTTGGGTCATATTGTAGACTCCGTTAAGTTTCCTACAGCCATATCCAATAAATGGATAGTCTTTGAAAATACCTGGATAGATATATCTGCACGCTGCCTCCAGCATCTTGCAAACTCAATGCTAAGTCACATTGCTACCAATATTTAGACACAGGAGTTATACATTATTAGGTAGCTGTCACTAATTTTTTGACACTTCAGTTTAGATAATGACTGAAAATTGAACAGTTTTAGATTTTGAAGTTGTATATTTCAGCTTGAAGCTTCTTTTTTCTTTCTTTTTTAAAATAGCTTTAATTTCCTTTCAAATCTCACAATTTGAATGGAAAGACAATTGCTGCTGTTAGTTTTCTAAATCTTTTCTAGTAAATTTTATTGGTAAGCCTTTCTGAAATTTAAAAAAAAATTCTCTTATCTTCTCTCACAGTGACTCAACTTTATAAATGTTCCCGAGCACTTTGCTGTATCTCAGCCTTTTGTGCTACTGTCTTAGTAGACATAGATCCATTCCAATGCAATGCTGCTCTTGCTTTTATTTAAACTGGATCACCAAGTATGATATGGGTTGGGATATATTTGTTTATTTTCTTTCAGGTAAGTTTGAGTACAGATGTTACATGTAAATAAGTAAAGTACCAAAATAATGTTACGGTTTAATACTTATCAATCATAAGACATCAGTTATTATTTTTAAAGCTGAAACTTTTTTTCTTGCCTAGTTGACTGATAAAAAATAAAATATCAAAGAATATTTTTCTTCTGGACAAAACTTTTAGAAATATTATGTGAATTATAATTTGAATTATAGCTAGCTGACAATACATTGTTCAGTCTGAGTACATTATACTGGTTTGTCAACATTTCTATTGTCATTATCTATCTCATTTTAAAGAGGATCTTTGCGGATTAAAACTTGATAATGACCTGCATTAATGATGATGTATGGTAAAATAAAAAGAGAATTTTTCTTTTTTTTTCAATTTTGATAAAATGCATCGATGTTTATTTTATGACTAATTATAAATTTTGGTTTGTAGATATTGGTACTTTTCTTATTACTGTATACTTCTGACTTGATCTGACCTTGTTAGTACTGTTATGCATTTGTTTCTTTTTCTTTGTATTGATGTTGTAATCTTTATTTTGCTTTATATTTGTACATAATAATATTGTAACTTTTTATTGAGTTTTCTATTTGAGTTATTTTTGTCTTTATTGTAATCTGAAATGTTTTTTTTTTCTTTTGTTCTGCTACAATGCAATTTTTCTCTCTTGGATAATCTTCTTTCATTCAGTTTGTGCTAGCTTCAGTAGTGAACTCTGCAAGACGCATACCCATAAGTTGCACTTTACATAGACCAACACCCTCTGCTATGTCACAAATAGTTTGTTTTTATGCTATTACATTATCTGCTCCAAATGTAATACATTAGATTGAAATTGCAGTTTGTGTTGCTCTTATTTAATGAGTATAATATTAAAAAAATTGTTCTACAATGAATGCATTTAAGATAAACTAAATTCTGTAAAATAATAATTGCTTCTATAACAAAGACATTTTCTGGTTATAGTATTTTATTAACTGTAATAGGCATTTAATCTTTTTTTTATATATATTAAGGCTTTCTGGTAACTTGATGCTTTTTTACTTTTGTCATTTTAATCCACTGATAAAAAGTTTAAGGTAATCTATTTAAAATCTTTTAAAATCCTCAATTTTTTCTTACTGAAAAATCATGATGGATTGGTTAACAATGTTGAATTAATGATTTTAATTAAAATTTAATTATTTTCAAAATCTGTATCATCAGTTTTAAGACAATATATTAAATATCTCTTGTACTTGTAACTGGATATATATAAATAGCTATAATATTTTGGGGTTTTCAGGATATGAGACTGTTAATAAATATGGATTCTAGCTTGTTTTCTTGCTATAATAATATCTTGCTTACATAATCTTGTATTTGTCACAAAAAGTGCTTAATTAATTGCTAATGTATACATCCTTTTTTCAATGTTTTATTAATTTCTAAGCCCACTTATAGTTGCAAGAAAGGGTTTTTAGATTTTCATGTTTAGTGTTGAAAAAAAGAGTTTAATTATTACTGAAATTTAAATTAAACAAATTTTATCTACAAAGCAGATCAGTATTGTATAGAATGATTCAAGGAGCTTGGATTTAAAATAGCATTAGCCTACCAAATAATTCATTGTGAAATGTTCTGATCTTTATATGCCATCTTTTAAGATATTGAAGTTTAAGTGCATGGTGGCCAAATATTGGATTTTGAAAGATTTGCTTATTTTCTTTTTTATAAACACTTTTCTATCAATTGCTCAGCACTACTTTGCCTCTTGCTATCAGCCTTTTTATTTTTTTTGTTTGGTGACCCTTTGCCTTGCATGGAGAAAATTCTCCTCTCTTTCCCAGAATCTCTATTCTAGGAATATCATCTTGGATGAATGCTTTCCCAGTAACATACCAAACAAAATTAAGGTGCCCATATGTAACTTTTATATTTTTCACTCAAGATACCATATTTCGAAAAAAAAAATTCTGTTCTGCTTTAAAACAAATTATTTCAGTTACTATAGATTTATATTTTAGCTTAGTTGCTATTTGCACAATCTGAACTGTTCTAATTTTTTTTAAGTTATTACATTGTATAGTTAATTTAAAAATAGTATTTTAAACAATCTGTCATAAAGAACAGCTATTCTCATGTGAAGTATACAAAACTAACTGCTCTATATAAAACAAATTTGGAAACTGCACTATTTAAAGTGATTTTCTGAAGTCCAAGAAGGGAGATCCCATGTCTAATAGTGTTGTTTCACTATCATCTTTCAAATAGAGATGATTTCATCTATGCAAATTTCTCTCAAATTTATTATTGTTCACTAACCACATTGTACATTGCTGATTTCAACTATGAAACAATCTTGCTTTAAATGCACAGTTTTAAGATCTGCTACTTTGCATAAAACTATGGCAAAATGATGAGTTATAGCCTTCCAAAATATTTTCACTATCATTAAAAAAAAATATAACTGAACTTTGTTGATAAAAAGGACCATCTTTGCTAATCAGCCTCTCCTCATTTTTTCATGCATTGTGCAGCCTGAGTTTGAGATATACTAATATTGGCAACATTAATATTCAATGATTAACAGTTACAAGTATTTGAAGAGTTATGGTTGGTTTGAAAATAAAAGCTACTGTTTTAATACACCACTCTTTTTTTTTCTTTTTATTTCTATTTATTTTACTTATTGATTTTGGTTTTAACTATAGATTATCAGAAGTTAATTAAATCTTGTAATATTTTTGGAAAACAACTTGCAATAGACCTTATTAAAAAAAATGTAAAAATATACATTCTGATTATATACTTTGAGTAATGCCTGAAAAATAATGTATAGATAGGCATAAATCAACTGGAATTATGAAAGCTGTCAGCACAAAGAAAGAGAGTGCATTTAATACTTAATTTTTAAACAAACTTCATCTTAACCAGCTGCATAGATAACATTACAACAAAGATGAATTCCACTATAAAACATTAGACAAACAGATGATGTATGTGAATCTAAGATTTTTACCTGTCAAGAGCAAAAACCAGCAGAAATTCACTCTGATTTTTTTCTGTTTTATGGTGAAAATGTAATGAACAGGAAGCAGATATTGGTTTGGTGCTTCATAGAGACAGACAGTTAAGAATTTATGCAACAAGTCTTGTGTATGGTGTCCATGTTGATTAAAAAAAAATGGACAATGTTTCAAGTGCTGAAGCTTTGATTCAAGATGATATTGTCAACTTTCTGGCTGTGAAATTTGATCTTTTTTTTTCCCAAGTCATTGATTATTGCAATCACCCATCTTGATTTGGGATATTGGAAAATGTCATCTTGTTGAATCTCTAAAACAATCAACTGAACAACATTGGAACTTTCCTTCTCCCAAGTTAGTGAAAGGATTTGTGGCAAGTGTGTTCTGGAATACAAAAGATATGCTTCTCTAAACTTCCCACTGCATATTTAGACAGTTCATACATTTTGATATTTTGAAACATGGAACATGCTGATGAAAGTTATTTATCAAAAGAAAAGACAGGTAAGAAACTCATCTCACATCCACTATATAATTCTAACTTGGCTCCTACATGTTGTGTTGCTCAGACTACATTTATCTGGGGAAAAAATACCGTACATTCAGATAGCACTGTTGTAGAGAGTGGCTCTCATTGTTTGGTACTGTGTTCTTTGAGAAGGGTGTTTGTGAATTCATACACTAATGGGACAAGTGCAGCAATCTTGGTGCCACTTTTCCATGTTGTTTCTTAATTTAGGTATAAACATTTACTAACTGAAAAGGTTTATTTCTTTACAAATAAAAATTTTATGGACATTATTGATCAGTTACTATCCAATGTTATTTATTATGACTTTTGTATGAGCCCAATAATAATGTTGAAAAGAATACATTCTTCATTTTAGTTGTTAATATCATAAAAATTAAACAAAGATGATTTTTATTATTTTATATATATATATATATATATATATATATAAATAAAATATTCCTTAACTAAAAATGTTATTTCAAAAGTGCATATAGATCCTGTATTTAGGGTCAGGTAGGGGATTGTATTATAAATAAAAGAACTGTTCCATTGCAGGTCAATGTATTAATTTGAATTTTTAGAAAATTAAGTTGAATAGGAAATAAGTGAAGATATAATTTAAGATAAAAAAATGTGCAGTAGAAAATTATCAAATTTTCCCCTTAGTTTTAATTACTAGTTTTAAAAGTTGTCTGATGTCATCATTGCTTTTATCTTGTCTAGGATCAACAAATAGTGATGTCATTCATGTAACTTTTTTTTTGTGTTACCTTGACATAATCAAGCTGCACATGGAGTTGACACTTGACAAGATTTGTCAGGATACAATGTTCAACAACTACTGAACTGAAAATCTTGATGGGACAAGGGATTAGGAAGAGATACTGTCTTGGATTATTTTGTCTTATACTTTCTGCATAGTAAGAGGTTTTGAAAGAGTAAGCAAAACAAAATCGTTTTCTTTATCTTGTTCACTAAAACTTCTAAGTTTTGGAACTCTTAGATTATGGTTTAAAAATTTTTTTTTTAAATCTTTTTTTAAATCTTTTTCTTTTGTAGTACTTTGTATATGTATATTCATTGTAACAGGTTTGGTTATAATTTTAACTAAAATAATGCAATTTGAGTTAAATGACAAAGTAATTAAAGTGAAAATATATTGAAAGTGCACCAATTTTGAAGTTTTCATATTTCAGGATCATGTCTTGCCTTTCCTCATAAAACTAATGCTGATAATGTTGGGTATTTAAAAACATTAAGGCTAAGAACAAAACAGAAGGTATAAAGAGCTAAATTAAATTATCTAGGTAGAACAAATGTGACAAATCTAAACCTGTGGGTCCTTGTATTTTAGGTGGTTTAAAGGTAAAACTGTAATCAACATTTGCTATATTCCCAGCTATATATATATATATATATATATAGCTGGGAATATAGCAAATATATATATGCTTAAGGAGGAGGACCATGGTGATAAATGCCAAACTATAAAAACAAATAGTTTAATGATATCACTTAAAAAACAAAAAAATTATTTCAAAAAAGGTCAAAAAATTTGCATGAAAAAAAAAAAATATAGAGAGAACCGGAAGCAAATTTTCGATAAAATGTCCCCATCTCCATTCCTGGGTAAATCTAACCCATTTATTTATCTGAAAGATTTTGGTCTGAGGAGTTGAATATTTTTTTAGAAAATATTCACAAAATAAATTATCACCAATGGATTTGTAAATTTGTCCAATTTATTTTCATTATATGCATGTAGACAAACACACATACAGACACGATCCTTGTCTTATGTCAAAGTTTCACTCATATGATGTGTTGTAATGTGATTTTTCTGTAAGTGAGAATGTACTTGTGATTTCCTGTGAATAAGCACTCTCTCACCAACAATCCAATGTCTTACAACCAGGAACTAACTCATGCCACCACTCTAGCACTATATAATGTATTTTTTGTAGCACCATTTCCACATGTAATTTTATAGATATTGTGATGTGTTAAGTGTAACAAAAGAAAAAAAATGATTGCCCAAAACTCAGAGATAAATCATGAACAAATATTTAATTTACGATAAACACAAAATGATATATATATATATATATATATACAAAATTTACAAAACAAATGTAGAGTTTACTACTGCCAGGTGAAGTGTTATGAAGGGGAAGGAAAGGTCAGTATCTTTACCCAGTTAACGAAGTAAAGTGCTATACTTTTTGGAAATCCTCAAAATGTGTATATAAAGAATAATTATTTGTTTGATCAATGAAAGAGTCAAAAATATCTATTTACCCATATAGTTCTATGAGGTTCTCTTTCAGGTTTTAGTTGGTCAGCAACTTTTTAAAGATTCTTTCGGTTGGATAGAATCAAAGCTGGAGTTGATAATGTCAGCAAACCCTGGTAACAACACTATTTCTGTAAAAATACAAAAATTGTGGCACAAGGCTGAAAAGGGAGGGGTAGAGAGTGGTACTCACTGAACTATCCTATATCTAGCTAAACACTGTCACAACCCAATCACACATTACAATTTACACATTCACTACAAGAACCCATCCATCAGCTCCAAATCCTTCATACACCACAATACCACAAATTTACAAGGGGCACCTAAAAAAGGGGGAAAAATCCATGACAATAAAAATGCATTTATATAAAATATATTATGTAAAACATTTAATGAAAGATGAAATGATGGGAGGGGGATGAACCCAAAAACAAACTAAAAATACAACAAATTTTTGAAAACAAAATAATAAACAATGTTAGTAAGACCCGTCCTTCCCAGAAAAAGAGTGGCCGCTGTATTCCGCCAAATGGCGAAATCAAGCAGCACACTTGCTAAGGGAGGGGAGGGGCTAAAATAATTAATGGAATTGGGACAATCAAAGGCTGAACCAGCCGAGATAAAAGAAGGCCAAAACAAACTGGGAAGATTGGGAATCTTAACTTGGATCATAACAAAAGAGAAAGCCGGGTACAGGCTAGGAACACATTCATTCATATTAACTAGGTACACAAAAGAAAGCTACCTTAACCAGGGGTGCAACCAGCAGATGTAAGAGAAAATCAAGGCTAGCCCCATTGACGCGAACCAGGCTTGCCACATTTACCCACCTTTTGCTGAAGTCTGTCGAAATCAAACGTTTCCAATCAGTTCTAATCCTCATTTTGAGCTGATGCTCAAAATATCGGATCAGATCCTTATGTGAAAGATGCTGATATCGCAAGACTTCTTCTGTTAGTGTTGTCCAAATCACCATTCGAACTGTGGCTAGCAGCGACAGAAACACCATAGACATCGTCCCAGAAAACGGGGGTGACATTGTCACAAGCAAATGCATGATCAATGAGCACAAGCTCTTGTAGCGCGATACGAGCAGTCAGCTCGCCAACCCAGTCCCATAGAGGGCGAACAATGGTAGAAGGCGTGCGAAGCCGTTTCTTCTAAGCCAAGCTTGCAGCGTTCACAATCTGGCAAATCCACCAGGCCCCATATGAAGGCCATGTCATTGAGAGGCAACCGATTCTGAGCAGGTGAGCAAAAACTTAGCGTTGCTGAGATAATCAGTACCTGGCGCCCAAGACCAGAACGAGTGAAACTTATCCTCCGACAAGCAGAGCACATCATGTAATGAATCCTTCACGACGCCCTCCACTAACTCACGATAGAAGACTCTCCTAGGCTGTGAAAGGTCACTGGACCATGGAATGGCCCGCAAGACCGCTCGATCACTCTTGGGGTTTACGGTACCGTCTTGAGATGGTGGGAGTGATAGTAAGGCTGGGGAACATGTCACTCACTATCCCCCGCCAGCAATGAGACTTCCAAAATCGCTCACCTGAGAAAAACCAACCTTGATGCAACCTTGTGGCCCATTAGGTATGGCATTCCCAAACCCGCATGACACGGACGTTGGTCACAGACACGTTTGTCGACGTAGTGTTTGCGTCCTCTCCACAGAAGGCAGAATAGTAAACACTCTATCGCCTTCCTACGCCATTTACAAAGTGAGAGTACTGATAACCGGTAAAGGATAATGTACCACACGCCTCAGCCAAACCCTTTAAGGACAAATTCCTTCGACACCAAGTCTCAACCAACGCGTCAATCTTTGCCAGTACTTCTAACCAACTTTTCTCCAACTGGAGGTCAGGCCCAAACCACACTCCAAGAATGCGGACAGGGCTGTCTGTCCAGTCGAAGGACCCCGGGAGAGTAACACCCTTCCAGGCACCTAACCTCAAGCCGGACGACTTGCTGCGGTTAATCTTGGCCCCTCTCACCCGTTTGTACCATTCAAGCACCTTCTGTACCATCTCAATGTCACTCTGGGAGGACACGAAAGTAGAGATGCCATCGGCATATGTGGAAACCCTGGCTCAAGCACCACCAGGGACAGCGATTCCACATAGGGCCGGACTGCATGCCTAGTCCCTTAGCCGGCGTAGGAGGGGCTCCAATGCCAAAGCATAAAGTAGGGGCGACAGTGGACAACCCTGTCAGACTGACCTAGACAGCGCCAGGATGCCCGACAACTTTCTGTTCACCTGTACCACAGCCGTGGTGGATTGATAGGGGAGGCTAATCTAGCAGCGGCCTACAGGACAGCCGCCAGGTAACAATGGTCAACCCTATCAAATGCCTTGGACTGATTCAAATTGATCAGCGCTGCTTCTTTGTCATTTATTATCCCCTCTATGATCATGCGTATCAGATGCAGGTTGCTCTGAATTGTCCGGCACTTCACAGCACAAGTCTGCTTAGGTCCCAACAGAGACTCGGCAACTAATTGCAAATGATTTTGCAAGATCTTGGCCAAAATCTTTAACTCTGTGTTTAGCAGAGTTATGGGCTGGTAACCCTCTAACACCTTCCCCACATCCTTGCCTTTTCTCAACAGCGTGATCGTACCCCTGATTAAGGATGGACCCCTGTCGAAACCAGTTGTTGAACACAATGGTCAAAATCGGGACGAAGATGTGCGACAGCCTCAAGTACAATTCATAGGGCAAACCATCAAGACCCGGCGATTTGCCTCTGCCGACCTTCTTCAAAGCCGTAGAGACTTTGCCCTCCATAATCTCTCCCTCGCAGCTAGCTGCATCAGCCTGCAAAAGCTGGGGGAAGTCAGGCAAATAGCTGCGAAACTCCTCATCACGGAGACCAAGCTCCTTGGTAAACAGGATCTTGAAATGCCACCGAAACGTCATGCACATGTCATCAGTCGACTGAAGAGTATGTCCCTCCAGGTTGCGAACATCTCGAATGTACTGGTCACTGCCTCAGCAAATCTCTTCCTTGCGCAGTTCTGTGCCCATGTTCACAGCTTCGGAAGACATCTTGCTTAACCTATGTCTAATCTCCTGACCCATGTAACGACGATCGCTAGTTAACCGCTCCAGAACCTCCTTAGCTATAGCTATCTCTAAGGGATCCCCACTAGCCTCTGCCCGGGAGTAATAACTCTAAGTGTCTTCACCTTGCGTATATGTATGTGTATATATATATATATATATATATATATATATATATAACCAACTCCATCAGTAAAACTATTAGTTTGAAGTTCCTTTTAGCGAGTGAAATGTTATTTAGGGTATTTTTTTTATCCTCCTTTGTCATTTGATTACCCAAACATGGGTATTTTCGAAGTTTTCTTTCCTGGCAAATTGTAAAAGCAAAATGAAGCTGAAAAAAAAATATTGCATAAAGATTTACATGAAAAAGAAAATTTGAATTCATTGTTGTCTGTTAGATACAAGGCAAGTGATAATATTTAAAATCCTTTCTTGAACCATTTTTTCTGTCCCCCCCCCCCCCCATGTCATTTATGCTGGCTTTTACTACTACTATCTTTTACTAAATAAAATAATTTCACTTGCACCATTGGATAGCATTTATCACTTGATAACATTCTAAATATCTTTTATTTCTTGCTTTACTTTTTTCTCTTGTTAAAATGGTTAGTGCTAATTTCATTCTGTTTTTTTTTTTTACTTTTCAATATTAGCAAATTTTATAGCCTGTGCCTCAACTTTGGGTTTGTTCCTCTGCATTGTTTTGCAGTTTATTAGAACATGTTATTTTGGCATTCATTTATTGCTATTTCTTATTTCAGTAAATTTCCTTTTTCTTTTGATACTTTATTTCAGAAAAAACTCACAAGAATTTGCTTGACCCTGAATTTTAGGGACATACAACTGGGAGATCTTGTAAATGATCTAAACATTGGCAACTTTATGTATGAGAGAAGTGCCATTATTTGAAATAAAGCAGATTTAGTATCCAACCAAATATTTCTTGGTTTGATGATTGATTTGAACACTTTTTTATTAATGTGTTCAGTCATGGTGGGCTTACAGCTTTATGACTTTACTCTCTGGTTTCTTGGTTTTGCTACTGCTATTACTGTCTTCTTTAATTGGGGTTCTATGTCATTTGAGGTGCAAGTGTTTTTATTCTTTTAGCTTATTTCAAAATTCATATTTGACATAAGGCTTATTTTTGAGACTGAGGGCAAGTCTGACAAAGTTTGTTATTGTGAAGTATTACTTTTTATTGCTCAGAAATATATCAACTCTGTTTTAATAACCATGATCTTTTAATTATTTTTTCTCATGATTGTTAAGGAATCAAGAGGTCTGAGTTTTACCTTGGGAAATAACTTTTTGATGATTTTTAGGCTTCAAAAATAATGTGCCCTTTTTGTCCAAATGGGAAGTGAGGAGGGGCTTTACATTGAAGCATTTGTTTATGAATGCACTTGAAATATTTGAAGAGTTATGTTAATTTCATTGAAGTTTTTCTATGTTTAACCTACTTTGTCTTCTAACATTGAACACTAAATACATTTTACTAACAACATATCATTTATGTATTCTGTATTTAATTTTAAAAGTATGTCAAATGGATTTTTGAATTGTCAAAATCACACATTAATCTGTCTGTTAAAAGTAAATAGAAATGTGCAGTTTTTTTTTTTTTTTTGAATTGGTATCTGTTGTAAAAACTTCATCTTTTAAGATTTTTATCTAATAGTTTTTTTTTTTTTAATAAAGAGAAAAACGTTTTTCTTTTTTGTCACCATTCCCAATGTAGTTGCTTCTGAATTGAGACTTTCTACTGAATATAGGATGAACCTGAATGCAAGAAGATTGGTCATTGCATTGAAATCTACCATCTCTTGCCCTCATTTCTCTGTCACTATCATTTTATCCTTGCCTTTCATTCCCCCTCTCTGCATGCTTGGCTTGTTGTATTTTGCTTATATCTTGCTACTTGTACTCCTTCTACCAGAAGGTGGTTGTGAAGGGGATGACACAGAAGGTAAGACTCTCTCTCTCTCTCTCTCAATTGCTCTACTGACTTTCTGCTCTCCCCAATTCCTTAAAGCTTTTTCCTTTTGCATTTCCTTTTTCTTCTCTCATTTTGTTGTTTGTTCTTTTTTTTTACCTTTTGTGCAGTTTGTATATTTTGTTCCTGCCTATTGTATGTACAGCTTGGATGTTGTTTTTGTTGTTTTGATCCTGTTGCAGATGCAACAAAGGCTAGCAGCTCGGGTGGGATAGTGCGCTCTAGTAGTGAAGTAGATCTGGCAGGCTCCAAGCGTCTCTACTCCTCCTCCTCCTCCTCAATATCACGAGCTACAGCACTTAGACTTACTCCAGGAGCCACTCACTCACTACGTAAGAACACCCTTCTACCTACCCACCCATACCAGCCAAGCAGTTAATAAACTAGCGACCAAATCAAACTTTCAATTCATTCATCATTAATGCTTTCTAAACTTAAAATATTCATTTTTCATGTATAACATTTTCATAATTTAAAAAAAAAATTGTTATAAAACACAAGTTTTGTGACACTCACTTTGAGATTACTTAGATGACTGAAAAGATGAAAATTTGACCAAACAGGAACCATAATTACAAATAGAGGAATTTTTTAAATTTTTTAGTAGCAATGAATGACCATAACTTTTATAATTGAGCCAAATTAACTTAAAGCTGCTTCAATGACTGATCATTGTAAGCTCAGTTTAATGACACACAAAAGGTATGATCTCAATATATTTATAGGTTATAATTTTCAAAATAAGCTGTGAAAATGTAAGAAAGTTTTAAGTGTATTGTTAATAGTTTCATAATTTAAACTTATATACTGAATAAATTTCAGAGTAATATCACTTGTTTTTTCCAGTATTATTAATTTTTTCTACTTGTATATACTCTTTTAAAGAGTATTTTTTTGCATTTAATCATTGTAATTTAATGAAAATAATTTGTGAAAAAAAAGTGTTATTAATTACTTTACACCATTGTTGAAAATGATTTTTCTCCCTTTATGGCTCTTTCTTTCCTTCTCTTCATTCTATTTTCTCAGTTAATTGACGCTTGACAGCAATCAGACATTACTCCTTACTTATAGTATATTGCAAAAACAGATTATCTATTTTTTGTCTTATTAGAATTCTAATTTTCTGCCAATTCATTTTATCACTAATGAATTTGCAGTTATTTTATGAATCAATTTCATCATTTGTTTGTGTTGTTTTTTTTCCTGTTTCAGTTTTTTGATCTTGGTTTGACACTATTCAGGCAATATTCTAATTAAGATAAACCTAATTTCTTTATCTTTTTAAAAAAAGAAGAAATTTTTTATCTTTTAGAAATATTTACTGATTTTATAATAGTCCTAATCATTATGATTTATTTTCTGTGAAGTTGTATGAATGTTTATTTTATGAAAAGGATTAAAAACTTTAAAAGTTGTTAATTAGAAGAAAACTCAAATGTGATAGATTATTGTTGCTAGATTGAACTACTTTGAAAACCTGGTGTTACTAAATTTTGGATTTTGCCACTTGCGAGTTTTTGCACTACTTTCAAAATGAGCTAGGTTAGCTTGGGCATAAGAAAGGTCATTTTAAAATTTAGTTGTGCTGGGCTTTCAGAAGTACCATTAATTGCTACTTTTAGCACATCCTGTCAGTCCTGGTCTTGACATCAATAGCATTAATATGCATTTGATACTTGGGATATTCTTTTATTCCAATTATTTTTATGTTTTATATTGGGTGTAGATGATGATATTGCAAAAATTGAATTGTCCAGTGCTTACTTACATCCATGCCTATGGTTATTGACTTGGGATTTTTATGGTCCAGCATCTAATTCTTTTTTAATTGCCTTGTGGTTTTAGTATCCAATTATAGCAGCATTTTTTTTTTTGTTCCTTATTTTGTTCATATTTAAAGTTATCTTTTATTAATAATTATCTTGTCTTTTTATTCTCAAAAAGTAAACTGAACTTTTAAAAAGTTGAACAATATTTCTAAAGTTAAAGCCAATTATTTTTATTTTTTCTTTGTTGTTGATATCTGTATTGGTTTTATTTTTATTTTAAATAAAGATGGTTTTAATGGACAGTTAATTGAAGGAGGGGTTTATTTCATGGATGGCAGCTCAAAACCTTCTTATAATTAAAAAAATTAGAAAAAAGTAAATTTAAAAGAAATGAACATTAAAAAATTAGATCTCTCAATTTTACAATGAAGTTAGATTTATTTAAACAAAATAAATTAGAAGTTAAAAATAAGTAATTCAGCCAAAATTCCTTCATAGCCTCTATATGTTTTTCATTCTGGCAACAATTCTATTCTCTACCAAAAATATTAATTCAAAGACCAATTAAATTTATTGAGAGCTTTAGGTTGATCTTGATTGGAGAATTTCTCACCTGTAAAGAAGCTGTCAATTTATTAGCAGTGATAAAATGTTAATCTGTAAAAGAGAGAATGTGGGGAATAGTCAAGGAGTAATGAAATTTTAATAAGGTTATATCTTCAAAATGACATTGAAAGTTCTCAGCCCAAGAAAGTTAAAAACTCTTATGTCAAGTCATTTAGTCAGGTAGGGCTGAAAATTATTTAGCACTCAAATTTTTAATGCACTATTTTAAGTTGGTCCACATATACATGTGCATTGTTTAGCCCATTTGAAGAAAAATAGAATATATCAAAGTTTATTGTTCCATTATACACTTACTATTATCTTTTGGGGATGATAGTGATTTTTGGTTGATATTTTATCTTTTCATCTGAATCTATATATATCTGTCAAGTTTTTTTCTTTACTCATGATTCTGAAATGATGTAAAATAATTCCACTCATTAAAATTTTACAAGTTTCTTTACTGAACTTTTGAATTAGTTTTTTCTTAACTTTTAAATCGACATCATTGTTTGATTTTTGATGGATCTCACCACATATCTGTTGGTTGTCTCATGAAATTTTCACCTCCAATTTTTTTTTCCTTCTTTCACAAACAGCAATATCCCTATTACAGAATTTATGCCTCTCTCATCTTCATCCCCATTATGATCTTTCTAAAAAAAAAAAATTGTAAAATGATTTTTGATCTGTCGACTGTGCAGTATAGTAGGGTCAGTTGGGCACCATTTGTGAAAAAAAGCACTATGACACACATCACTGCTAGAAATTTGGAAACAGATTGCTGTACTAGTTGGCATACGAGCATTTCAGTTTGGATGTCAATCTGAGGACATTGCAGAGGATTCAGAAAGTGTTGGATGAGTCTAATGGTGATTATGAAGATGTTTGGGCCCATCATGAGTGATGGTGATGTTATGCCTCCATTCCTCTTCTCACAGGGCCTCAGACTCAACATGGAGGCCTATATCAGGTGCCTTGATAAGGTTGTGCTGCCTTGGCTCAAAGGGATAGCTACTAGACGACTCTGTCTGGCAACAGGTCTCTGCACCATGCCACACAAGCAGAAGATCCCAATCATGGCTGTCAGACAATTTCTGCAACTACATCACCACTTATATCTGGCCAATTAACTCCTCAGTCTGCAACCTCCTTGTTTATTATATGAGGGACACAGTTGAATAAGAGACCAACAAAACACTTTGTAACAACAAAGATGAACTGAAGACAGATTATGGCAGCATTCACCAACTTGACAGTAGACCATCCAGAAAAGTTACAGGAAATTCTGAAGTCGTCTGGAGACCATGGTTGAAGCCAATAACAATTTTATTGAATAAATTTACTCTTTAGTATTTCAAGATATTTTTATTTAATTTTGTTAAATATATTTGTTAAAATAAGATGTCAGTGTTTGCATAATTTAGATAAGTTTATTCCCACCCCTCCAGGACACACTTTTTACCTGTTACCCTGATAGATGATATTCTTTTAAACTAAATTAAGTACACTAATTTCAAATCTATACTCAAAATTGTCCCAGCATTATATATTTTTAAGTTATGCACATATGTTAATATTGTATTAGTACTGTATATTATGTTCAAAGAAAGTTTAGACAATGATAAAAAATATCTGAACAGATATAGACATAAAAATAAAACACTTTAGTTTTCAAAATTGTAGAAATATTTTCAAATGCTTGGTTTGGGGTGTATGTATTAATCTAGTCTCACATGGTGGCAACCAGCAGTAAGTATCAACCATACCTCAGTTCCATTTCCAATATGCTCTCTCATCATGCTCATCACATATCATGTATGTCAGTCTGGGTAGGTTACCCAAATTGGTATACATCTGATGAAAGCCGAAGCACATAATGGCCAAAGCGTTGTGACAATAACAAAGATGAGGACAATAGTCTGCATGTAAATAGTTTATATGATGTTAAATCCTTATCCCAGAAATTTAGTCAGCATCATTACTTACTTAATGACAATAATGAACAGGAAGACTGCCAAACTTAAACGTTCCTACCTTTTTGCATATAGCAAGAATTTTTGTCTTTAAGTGTTTTTCATGGTGAAACTCCCAGTGAAGCTAAGGTGTTGCCAGGCAAATCCATCTGTGAGAGAACTTAAAATATGGAGGAGTAGCTTTTATGCATGCATCAGGGCAAGAACTCATCTATGATTTTATTCATCTTCATTTTTTTCCTTGTGCAGCATTAGACATCATCAGTATCATCAGCATTATGTATGTAATGAGCACTCTGGGCATTTGGGGCATGAAAAGATTGGCCCAAAGTTGACATGGCTGTTCCCTAGGCTTGAACCTGGACCTACCATATTACTAACATTAATATTGTTGGTATCAGTGCTGTTGCACTTACCATGAAAGACATGTTGCCTGACCCTCCTCTCTATTTTGAAATTTGTTTCTGTACCATGCACTTTTTAAATTTAAAATAATAGTATCTTGATTCATTTTGTCTTATTCTTTGGATGTGATTATATTCTTTACTTGATGTTTGTGTATACTAAAATGTGTACATGCAATAGCAGTTGTTGCTTTTGGAAGATGGAGGTATATCTGCATCTAAATAAAATTAAAAAAACAAAGGTGAAACAGTCTTATTTAATTGAAAATGTTTTCAGTTTTTTTGCTTCTGGTGAAGCATCAAAACTTCTGTAGAGATGAGAAGTAATGTTTTCTTTTTAATTTTTTTTGCTCTGTGCTGCTTGAATCTTACTAATGAGCAATGTCCAATGCTTGTTCAAGCTGTCTTCTATACAAGCACTTAAATTGTTCTATCAGCCTCACAACCAAAACTATATTCTTTATCTCTAATTCTCTCTCCCTATTTTCCTTTCTATGTTTCCCCCACTCCCATCTTAAATGACATGTAGCATGAGTTTCTTGTGTTTTTATTGTGGCTGTGAACTAGGGTCACTGCTACAAACTCTACCTATCCATCTTATATTCACCTTTTGTCCAACTACTGCTCTCTCTCTCTCTCTACTACCTGTGTGTGTGTACCCTGCTCTTGGTGTAGACTAGTAAGTTTTATTTCCAGCCCGTCACAAGTCGACCAGTAATGCTAGCAGCTCCATATCAGGTCTGGTATCTCCTGAACGAGGGCGCACACGGTCAAGGATAGGGGTATCCCAATCCCAACGTAAGTAAGACTCTCATGAGCAGTTGTTGTACATCATTACTAGTAAATAGTAATTCATTGCTACAAGCACTAGAACAGTGGCAATGTGTTTTTGTTTTCCAGATGTTGTCTCAGCACATCTGCCAATGTCTGGGATGTGTGTTTGTGTGTAAACACCAAATTGTTGAATCTGTGACTTGTCCTCGTCCACATTCTTTAGTAGAGTAATCCTTCAAATTTCATAGTATATCTCATTTGCTGATCACTCTCTTCCCTACTTTGGGAAAATTGTAAGTGAACAAATTATCAGTAAATTTTTTCCAAAATTATCATAAATATATATATATATATATATATATATATATATATATGAATGACTTTATATACATATATCTCAAGAATAATATTGAGGAAAAAATGTATGGCAAATGAAAAAAGTTTTCTTGTGATGCATTTTATCATTTAGGGCTTCATTTGACTTTATGTTGGTGTGATACACATGTGGATAAACAAAAGCTGCCTTTTTTTGTCTTTTCTCTCTCTTTTTTAAATCTATCTGATTTTATTTAGATTCTTTCTCTTTTCATCACTTTTGTTATTAGCTATTTCACACTGTCATAATAGAAATTCTGCCAGGAATGGTGAAATGTTATAAGACCCAAATTTATTGCAGATGACCTTGTGATCACTATGACAAATGTCTAGAGTGTGTCCTGATTGCAAGGTCATTCACAGCAAAATTGAGCTCTTGATTTTACAACATGTCACCATTTTTTTTTTTTTTTTTAGCAGAACTTCTATTATCACAGGGTGGGATATCTAATAAAGAAAGTAAAATTCCAAGCATCCCTTGTAGTTGTCTTGTCACACAAATATAACATACTTACTAGGTTGTTAAAAAATAATAGCCAATTTTAGAAATGTAATTTTATTCTTGAAAAATTAACTGTAGAAATGTTGAAATTAGTCAAAATACGAGCCTTGAGCATCTCTGCCATCAATTGACGAGATTATATATTCCTCACTGATAAAAAGTTACTGGCTGTGATGCAATTAAATCTTTGAAAGTTGATTCCACCTCTGGTTGGGATCTAGAAGTTTTACCATTTAAAAATGTGTTTAAGTGCTTAAAAAAAAATGATAATCAGTGGATGAAAGATCAGGAGAATATGGTGGATGTGGTAAACTTTTGTATTTTTTTTTTTTTATAATCATATTGCCCCAAGCAAGGCATTATACTGCCACTGTTATGCAGGAGGTTACATAGGAGGAAAGTTAGAGAAAAGGATGAGAATACTGATGAGATGAGAGCATGAGAGAGGATGCAAGTTAGTGAGATAGGAGATGACTATCCCAAGTCTGTGAGTTCTTGCAACATATGGCCGTGCATTATCATGGAGCAGAATTGGACTATGTTGATTCACCAATGCAGGTTTCATGTTTTGCAGGCGTGCATGCATTTCAGCAAGTTGATTGCAATAAATCTCTGCAATAATGCTGTGATTGGCTTCCAGAATGCTGTTGTGGTTAATACCAGTTGCAGACAATCAAACGGTCACCATAATCTTTTGCTTATGCAACCTTGGCTTTAGGAAGTGTTTGTGAGACTCATCACGGTCAAGCCATTGACCTGATCATTTACAGTTATCATAAAGGATCCACTTTTCATCACAAGTGACTATTCTGTCAAGAAAAGGATCACTGGTGTTACACAGAAAGACCACCAAGCACACTTCAAAATGCTTAAGTTTTGATTTTCATTGTGATCATGAGGAAACTATTTATCAATTTTTTTACCTTGCCAATACTCTGCCAATGGCATGGGACTGTTACAGTGCTGACATTAAGCATCTGAGACATGTCTCTGACATTTTGATGTGGATTTTACTCAACAGCTGCTTGCAATTGTTTGTTGTCAAGACTATATGACCATGCTCTAACTTCTTCAAGGCTCTTATCACTCGTACAGAATTTCTGGAGCCACCTTCATACTGTCTGATCACTTGTGGACCCATTTCTCCATGCTCTGTTGATATTGGCAGAAGTTTGGAAGGCACTGTATCCAAGTTTGAACTCATGCAAGAAAAGTAAATGAAGATCCTGTTTTCTCATGTCCATAATTAAGAGCTTTTATGCTTCAAGTATATTTCTGTCTGAAAATAAGTTAAAAATGACTAAAGAGCACACATTATTATGTATACCAAAATTAACCTAATCTATGCCATAAATGCTATGTTAAAAAGGCTTTTCCAATATAACTTTGAGCAGCTATTATTTTTGTAGCAACCTAATAATCTGATGAAGTCTTAAAGGACAAGAATTTTTTTTTTACTTTGTCATACATTTTCCCCCTTCTCTCTCTCTGTGTGTGTGTGTGTGTGTGTATATATATATATATATATATATATATACACACACACACACTCTTATTAGAATAACTTCAATTTTGTAAGCAATAGTATTGGCATTTGTTTAGAATCTTTTAGCTGTAAATGTTCAATAATTTCATTTTGCAATTTTTTACTAGACACTATTACTTTTCCTATAAATATAGTTTACCTGTCTTTGTTTTACAAATATAAAAATTTTCTCATTAGCAATAGTTTTCTCAATTTTGAACAAATTTTGAGTTAAAGAATTGATGTATTTTTAAAATCTGGAAATGTTTTGAATAAAAGTAAACCTCTCTACCTGAAAGCATTTTTGTCTTTGATGCTTTAAAGAAATAATCACCAATCTCCATTGCCTATGTGGGAAGACTTGTCATAATTGTATGATAATTTTACTGAACCAAATCTGATTTTTTAAAAATTCTGCTTTTGCTATAACAAGTATGAACAGTTTTGTCATTTTCTAAGCATAATCTTTGTAACTTTGCTGTTTCGTCTGTCTGTCCGTCCATTTGTTTGTATGCAGAGATGGCTTTTTTTCCCTCCTTTGACATTGCTCATTTTGGAACAGTACATAGCAACTCCTAGACTTTCAAGATCTTTAACATTTATTCAGTTTGAAAATTGTAAAAAGCTTTGCTTTTTCTTTTTTTTCTTTTTTTTTTTTTTTGCTTTTGCTGTGTTTACTGCAATGTCAATGTTTGATGTTTCCTTGTAATGAAATGAAAACTTGGGCTTGCATTTTAAAATGTGTGTTTGTCTGCAGAAGTACTAGTATACTTTGTATGTGTGTGTGTGTGTGTATATGTTTGTATGGGTTGTGTGTTAGTGTTCTGCATGGAGTGCTTTGTGTGATTGGCTCTTGTTTGTGACATTTTTTGCTGTTGCTCATTTTTATATACCAGTTTATATTTTGAATTTTCTTTCATTTCATATTTTTCCTTTGTCATTTCTATAAATATACTGAGCTTTAACTTCTAAATTCAGCTTCAGAAATTTTAAACAGGAACTAAAAATTTGTACTATTTGTCTGTGATAATTTTTTTGGAATTTTTAATCATAAGTGGTCACACCTGCACTTCCAACATTATATATAGCATATAAGTAATTTTCTCTCTTAATCTAATTGAGGATTTGTGTTCAAAGTTAATTTTTTTCTCTATTACATGGGATAATGAGACCCTTAAAATCAAAGAATCACTGAAAATTGTGAATATACATACCATATTAGTTTTGAAGAATAAATTTAATATTTTTTGACATGTAGCCTTATGTTATTTTAGCAACATATAGAAGGCTTTATTCTAAACTAAAACAAAATGAGTAAAACAATGTATTTCATAAACACAACATTATCGAATTGAAAGCAGTTTTTTATGTGAAGGGATAAAACAACTAGTGTTGAAACAAAGAAACAATGTGATAATTTAGAAAAATCTATTTTAGTCAAATTTGCTGAAGAGGATATTATAAAACCATGTTTTAAACTAATAAATCTATAATTGTTTACAACTAAGAAGTGCAGTTATGTAATTGGCTATTTTTTCATATTCTATATTCAAATTATTTAGATGCAATTTATGGTATTTTGCAATAGTCACTTGAAAACAAAATGATATTTAAATGAAGCATTTCTAAACAGAAGTTCAAAAGTTGTGTTTGACCAAATATCATTCAATCAAGAGATGCTCTGTGTAAGCATTTGTTGCATTCTGCTATTTTTCTTATTTTATATATATTTGTAGGTGTATCTTTCATCAGACTGCAAATTCATTGTAAATTTCTTCCTTTCACATTTTTATTGTAAAATCTTTCTGTACCATTGTTATACATAACTTCATCTTCATGTATATAGGGTTAATTACAATAGATACTTTGACAAGGTTTTCATTTGACATGAATTTTCATTGATCAAATTACTAACCTTAATTTATTATGATGTGGTTTAAGTATTATTTTTAATGTTCCATTTTTGTGTGTGCGCATATATAAAAATCATTTGGACGCCAGATGTGAACACTTGAAATTTATTTTTTGGACACAAAGATAAATGTTACAAAGTGTATACAAGGTTTGTGCACCTGGATGTATGTAAATAATATTTTGAAGTGAATGTTGTATCTGATTTTGAATTTGACATGGTACTTGTGTGTGTGTGCCTGAATGTGATGATATAAGCAAAAAGTTCTTTAAAAAAACAATAGTTTTCCTTGTTATACAGTCATTGATCATTATAAAGTATCATCATCATTACAACAGTCAGTGAAAATTGCCTAACAAGTTAATGTCAAATTCATATTTTTATATATAATATATTTTAGGAATAACAATTATTTTGGAGGTTAAGTATATTTAAATGTCTTAATTACTTTACTGATTTTTATATTGTTGCAAACTGGTTAGGCTTATAAAAAATCTTTAAATGTCCTTTTTCTACTTGGGCTTTCTTTGACAAACAGTTCTACTTTATAAGGATTTTTGGTATCAAAGCATAGTATCTATCTCACATTCTTTTCTGTGTTTCTGTGATGGAGTAATAAAAGAAGCTTAATCCTGAGGATTCCAAACATGTAGCAGCACCTCTCTCATTGCATTAAAGAAGGAAACTGGAGAATTCTAACACCAAAATGTCAATGGGAATGACTAGTTATTGTCCTTGGCTCGTGTACGGACAACAAATGTGAAACTGATCAATTTTTATAGTTCTGTCTGAGAAGTAAGGTGCAAAGGAATGTGAACTACGCTGAACAATCAATATACTGAGCCACATAATAAAACTCATCTGGATTCTGGTATATATAGTACAGTCAGCAGAATTGGACAAAGGACAGTGTGTGTTTGTCAAAAACATGGGAGCAAAGAACACAATATTTATGCTCAAAATGTGATCAGAAAGCGTAATACAAATGCAGAAGGATGTGTACCCATGCTTTTTAGACTACACAAAGGCACTTAACAAAGTACATCACAAAGACTTGCTAGAGATGCTTGGCAACCTCAACATATTTGGGGAAGACATCAGAATAATCAAGAACCTATACTGGCAGCAAACTGCTTGCATATGGGCAGGAAATGAATTCAGCAGATATACAAAAATAGAAATAGTGTAAGACAAATGTGTCTTTTCACCAGATCTATTCAACCTGTATAGCAAAACAATTCTGAGAGAACTAGCAGTCCTGCCAAGATTCGTCATTGGCAGCCACAATCTTAATATAAGATATGCAGATGACACAGTGTAGATAGCAGACACAGAAAGGAAATTACAGGACCTCCAACAGAAAGGAATAAACATAAACTATAAGAAAACTGAAAGCATGGTAATCAGCAAAAAGAGAAGCCCAAAATGCCAACTACAGGTCAGGGATTGTAAATTCAAGCAGGTGCAGAAATTTGAATACTTGGAAGTATTCTCACAGTGGATGGAAAGTGTGACAGTTCTGAAGACGAATTGGCATGGCCAAGAATGCATTTCAGAAGCTGAGCAGAGTATTGAGAGACAGGAAGATTTTGTTGGAAACAAAGAAGAGACTACTAAACTGTTATGTGATATCTGTCCTATATGGCAGCAAATACTGGACCATCTTCTCAAAGATGGAGAGACTTGAAGCAATAAATGTTGTTCTATAGAAGAATGCTAAGGATACCATGGGTTGAACTTGTGAGCAACAATAAGGTTTTGGAGAGGATGTAAATGAAAAGGAAATTTATACTTAACATCAGGAAGAGACAGTTAAAGTTTCTGTGACATGTAATGAGAATTTTTAGAATCTAAAGCATACAGGACAAATAGAAGGAAAGAGACTGGGAAAGTAATGCGAGATATACTTGATGGGCTTGAGCAAGTGGATAGTGGAGCAGAGTTTGGGAGAGACACCAAAAAAGTGTTAAGGGCAACAATATCCATGATCGCCTATATCCTGAAAGGAGTTATGTCTTACCATATATTGATTGTGGGTTAGAAGATTTTTCATTTATTCATCTGCTGTATAATGATAATTGAAGAATACTGAGTGGATCAAGCCCAGTTGCAATGGTT
Source organism: Ascarosepion bandense (assembly GCA_037127315.1). Lineage (NCBI taxonomy): Eukaryota > Metazoa > Mollusca > Cephalopoda > Sepiida > Sepiidae > Ascarosepion > Ascarosepion bandense. Next base: position 8,756,680 of record JBBBDQ010000851.1, read on the forward strand.
TTTGACTTGGTACTCAATGAACAGACATTGTTAGTGATACCTTTCTATGATTTTTAAGCCATTATTATATTTGACTGACAGTTTTACTTGTCACATTATTATTGCATAGGCACATGAATATTTGCAACAATATATAATAAAACTGAAAGTACACATTTTTCCATTGAGTTGGAAGCTATACTTGCTTATTTCTGTACATTGTTTGATGGAAAATGAATATAAATCTGCATGGTTGTATGAATATTCAAACCTTTGTTACATATCACACATGTCCACGATGGATACAAAGTTAATTAGCTTGAATAGTTTTCATTCAATATTGGCAACTGGTGACTTATAATTTATAGTCATCCACAAGATGAGGTTAGTTCATTTGTCTGGTATATATTTTTTTTTAATTTCTTTTTTTCTTTTAACTTTTTTTTTAAATTGTTTTTTTTTTTGTTTTCTTTTTTGTTCTATTTTCAAAGTAAAATGTTACTCTGAATTTGTAATGTTTTATAATGAAATAAAATGGTACTTTTGTGTGTGTGTGTTTGGACATTGGGGGCAATACTCAGTGGCGACAGTATTTCCTGCTTAAATATAATTGTCAGATCATGAAACAGACTCGCTACTGGGTGTTCACCTGAATGTCCATTTTTACATTTACATACACACTATCCCTCATATTGATCATTTTAACTCATAAATATAGCATACCTTAAAATTATATTTTTATTGTGTGTATGTATTTTGTAAATTTTGTAGTCATTAGCTTCTTTCACATTTTCTTTTATGTAAAAATTTCTTGTTGATAATATTTTCTTTGAGAATATTTGAGTGGTAAATGCATTTCTTTGTTGAATTAAATGAAGCTATCTAAATATTTGCAATTCTTGAAGTAATAAATATACAATTTTTAAGTAAATGTTTATGTATAATGATAAATATTTGAATGTATTTTCATTGATGCATCTGTTTTGTAATTGTTATAGCGAGCAGTCGCTCTGGGTCTCCGTCCTCACGGGTGGGCCATCTTCATCATGGTACCTCCCACTCAACCCACCATGCTATAAGCACACCAAAAGCCCGACGTTCTGCAATACCCCGTAGTCAAGGCACTAGTAGAGAAACTAGTCCCAGTAGGTCTACTTACGGTATGTTTGTTTTAATAAACTTATTTTAAGAGTCACAATTGCTTTGTATATAATAAATTTATTCAATTAAGATGAAATCTTAAATTACTTAAGTACCATTTCTTAGCTTGAAAGTGTTTCCAAAGCATATCAAGAAAAATCTTTAAATTGGTATATGAAACATTAAAAAATTTCTAAGATATTTTATAACTTTATTATAAAAGTATAAAACCAGTGAATTTTTTTTTCTTTTTTCTTTCAGTTTAGTTTAAATGTTTTCATTAGTTGAGTTTTCAAAATATTAATGTAGGGGATCTGGTACAATCTCACGAACTGCTATCCATGTAATCAGTCAGACCAAAATAAATTTCTCCCCCGCTTCGAGAATGACGACTGCTTTTATCGGCCGATATATTTTTTTCATTGGCCGACAACTCAGAGAGGGCGCTAAATAGTTGCATATATTTTTATAGCAACTCCTGCGACGGACTTGTTTTTTATTTTAAATATTTTGTCTACAGTATGTTATGTGGAATATGTGCCCCTTTTTTCTGTTTGGGTCTGTAATTTTCTTTTTCGTCACATTTTCCGTCGTAGTATTAATGCGACTTGCTGTTGCTTGGTTTGATGAGGTAAGCCGCCGTTTTCTTCGCTAAAATTAAGAAAAAGTAAGACTTCATAGAGTATATGAGAAACAGCTTAAAAATTCAAAATTAAGCTTCAATTCTTACGAGAAATTCAGCTGAAAATGGAATACCATGCCAAAAAAAAAAAATCTCTTCCACAAGAGAGAGCAACTGATAGGAAACAAAAATGCTGACTGACCAGATATACTAAAATCTGAAGTGAAATCCCCAATGGCCAAACTAAATAGAAACAAAGTAGCTGGACCAGATGGTATTGCAATATAGATGCTTGATAGCTTTAGAAGATTTTTGGTATAGAGAAAATTATAGAAATAATAAATGAAACCTACAACAGTTGTGCAATACCAGATGACCTAAGCAGATCAATTTTCATAGCTTTGCCTAAGAAGCCAGGTGCAAACGAATGCAAACTCTACCAAACAATCAGTTTGATGAGCCACATAACAAAACTCATTGTCCGAATCTTGATTAATAGAGCGTGAAGCAGAATCAGGCCATAGATAGGACAAGAACAGTGCAGTTTCGTTAAGTACACTGGAACAAACAAACAATATTTATGCTTAGGATGCTATCAGAAAGGCAATACAAATGAAAAAGAACGTTTACTTATGTTTTGTAGACTATGCCAAAGCATTCGACAAAGTACACCACAAAGAAATGATAGAAATGCTCAGCAACCTCAGCATATTTGGGAAAGACATCAGAGTAATCCAGAACCTCTACTAGCAGCAAAATGCCTGTACATGGACAGGAAATGAATTCATCAGATATACAAAGATGGAAAGAGGCATAAGATAAAGATGTCTTTTCTCTAGATTTATTCAACTTGTACAGCAAGACTATTCTGAGGACCGTACAAGTTATGCCAGGATTTGTCATCAGCAGTCACAATCTGAATAACATAAGATACACAAATGATACAGTGCTGATAGCTGACACAGAAAGTAAACTGCAAGACTTCCTAAAAAAGATAGATAAAGAAAGTTGAAAAAAAAAAAAAGACTACAAATAAACAAGAAAACCGAATGTATGGTCATCAGCAAACAGAGGAGCCCAAAATGCCAATTACAGGGCGGGGATACTAAAAAGCAGGTACAAAAATTTAAGTACTTGATAACTGTTCTAACAGAAGACGGAAAGTGCGACACAGATCTGAAGGCGAATTGGCATGGTGAAGGACACATTTCAGAAGTTGAGTAGAGTATTAAGAGACAGGAAAAGTTCACTAGAAACAAAAAAAGTGCTGGATTGCTATGTGATGTCTGATCTTCAATATGGCAGCAAATGCTGGACAATATCATCAAGGATGAAGGAAAAACTGGAAGCAACTGAAATGTGGTTCTACAGAAGGATGCTGCAGATATCATGGATCAGGCATGTGAATAATGATGAGGTTTTGGAAAGGATGGAAACAAAAAGGAAATTAATACTGAGCATCAAGAAAAGACAGATAAAGTGTCTGGAACATGTGATAAGCAAAGAATCTGACACTCACAGGTCAGATAGAGGGGAAAAGGGAGACAGGGGAAAGCAGTGGATAACACATTTGATTGGCCTGAGCAGGTGGATGACAGAGCCAGGTTTAGATAGGGTAACAGGAGAAAGCGTGCTAAGAGCCACTAGTGATAGGGAGATGTGGAAGGCCATGATCACCTACGTCCTGAAGGGACATTACGCATAGAAGAAGACACCTTCATAATTTGAATATCTGACTAGAAACATAAAAAACTTTCTATTATTGTTTTTTATACTTTGTGATTCTTATAAATTTTCTTACATATCAATCTTAAATATGTAGTGTTTGTTTTTATGCAAAACTTTGCCATAACTTTTTCTTTCAATTCTTTCCCCATTTCTACAGGTCGGGAAAGACGACTAAGTGGAAGCAGAATTTCGACATTGCAAAAGCGTAAGCAAAAGACACCATTTTTCTTTTAATTTTCTAGCTAGAACTGAATAAACAGAATGATACTGGAAGCATTTACACACAAATAGTATTAATCTTATTTTCTTTTAAAAGAATAGATTTGACTTTAAAATCAAAATGGTTTTTTACATATTTCTTTTCCTTAAAACAAAAATGAATGCAAACTATTGAATATTTTGTCACCTTGGTGTCTTTTTCTTTTAATATATATAATTAAATTTGTGTTTTATTTAAGATTAATATAGATTACATTGCAACACAGAAATTTCTATGTTTTGAGATTTTACTAAGTTAAAACTTTGTAAACCTCTGTCACTTTTTTTTTATTTTTTTATTTTTTTTTTTATTGGAGTAGATAGTTCCTACTATCGCCCGGTCTCACACTCCACCCCCTTCTTTTGAATGAGTTTAGAGGTGATCACCTTGTTTCTTGTTTAGGAAGGGGTTCCCGGTTCATCCCCTTTCTCCGGTCTTGGTGTTAGTTCAGCTGGAAGCTCTTTGCAGTTACGGAGTATGGTGGCAATGTCTTTACATTCTGAGGGTACCGGGTTGGCAGTTTCCTGGTTGCTGCTTCCGACTGGTAGTTAGGAGCCCGAACTCTTGCGTAGCATCTTGAGAGGCTGCTCTGATCAACAGTTGAATAATACCGGGGTACTTGTAGTGCCATATCGCGCATGGACGGGCGTCCCTGCATGAACGTTCGGTGGGCAACCCCGAGGCCACATTATGTTGTAGGCCGTGCCAGTCACCATCCTTCACAAGTTGCAAATGATTGACCGACTGATTCTATTCTAAGACCACTCCTTAACTGAATCACTATGGAAAAAAGCAAACATAATAACAAAACTAAACCAGCTCATTTGAAAACGCCCAAACCTGTCTGCATCTCTTTCACTAACATACGCGGCATCCGCACCAACTTCCCCAGCGTAGATTCTTTCCTCCATAATAACTCACCTTGATATATTAGCCCTATGTTCCTGGCTACCTTCCCCTCTTCAGGAAGGACTCCAATGTTCATATGCATGGGCTTGGTGTCTATGTCAGCGAACACCTTCCCCTAGCTAGGGTGTCATCTTTTGAATCCTCAGATCATTCTTTCACGTGCTTCCGCCTCTCACTTCTCAGCTCAATTAACTATCTCTTCTTTCTCTACTGCTCTCCTTCCTTCCTCCCCTGACTGTTCGTTACTTGACATCATTTCTGACAATATTGACAAAGCCATTTCTTCCCATCCCTCTGCCCATATATTCGTGTTTGGTGACTTTAATGCCCACCACACCAAGTGGCTGAAGAATGCTGTCACTGACCCTGCTGGTGTCCACACCATGAACTTTTCAATCACCCAATCCCTTACGCAAGTAGTGGACTTCCCCACGCGTTTCTCCGACAACCCTAACGGAAGGGACTCACTTCTAGACCTCTGCTTCACTTCCATCCCAGACTCTTGCACTACCAGACAACTCTACCCACTTGGAAACTATGGCCACACTGTAGTGTCTGTCAATATTTCACTCCACTCCCGCCCAACCCATGAAACCCAGACAAGTAGAATATCCTACTGCTATCAAAGAGCAGACTGGGATTCGTTCCGAGACTTCCTCTGTGACATCCCTCTTGGAACAACGTCTTTAGTCTTCCCATCGAAGAATGTGCATCCGAGGTCTCCTCCTGGGTTAAGGCTGGCATCGATGCCTTCATCCCTGCTAGGAAATTCCAGCTTAAATCTCATTCGTCTCCATGGTTCTCACCCGCTTGCTCGGCTGCCATTGCCCACCGGAACCGTTGCATTGGATATATCTAAGGCGTCCGACAGAGTTTGGCATGCTGGCCTTCTATGTAAACTGCGGAGCTATGGTATAACTGGACATTTGTTTGAACTAATCCAGTCATTCCTCTCTAACCGCACGATGAAAGTAGTATTAAACGGACATGCCTCTCAGAACTACCATACAAACGCAGGTGTCCCCCAAGGCTCCATCTTAGGTCCTACACTCTTCCTGATATATATTAATGATCTCCCTGATTTCATAAGAACCCAAATAGGTTTGTACACCGATGACACCACTGTTTACTCTCGCCTCCAACAAAAATCTGGTGTAGGCGTCAAAGCTAACCTCGCAGCCGAGATTGAAAAAGACCTTCAATCCATATTGGACTGGGGTAAGAAATGGCTAGTAAATTTTAATGCTTCTAAAACGAAGCTACTCTCAATTAACCAGCATAGACAATCTCACCTATCTCCCATTAGCATGGACCAGGCTTGCCTCCCAGAGAGTAAAACACTACGCCTCCTTGGTCTCACACTTTCAGCGGACCTCAAATGGAATGACTATATCGAATCCATTGCTAAATCCACTGCTATGAAAGTCGGTTCTCTGTGTAGGGCCCGGAAGTTTTTTCCGTCTAAATCTATCCTGCACATTTATAAATCTACCATCCGCCCGTGCATTGAATACTGCTGCCATATCTGGTTGGGTGCCCCTGCTGTTCTCCTCGGGCTTCTCGATAAGGTTCAGAGGAGGGTCTGTAATGTGATAGATACCGACTTGGCAGACCGTCTGCAGTCTCTCTCCCACCGGCGAGACGTGGCTTCCCTGTGTCTCTTCTATAAATACTTTCACGGCTTCTGCTCCGATGAACTTAGATCACTGGTGCCCCCTAAATAAGAATTTGCACGAGATACTAGATTAGCAACTAGATCCCTCCCTTTTACAGTGAAACTGATAAAATTCAGCCATAACCTTCTACTCCGACAGTTTCTTTCCTCGCACTTCCCGACTGTGGAATTCTCTTCCAAACGATTGCTTCCCCGACGGCTACAATCTCCAGGAGTTTAAATGTAAGGTCAATAGACACCTCCTAACACACTAACCTGCTCCCATTCTATCATGCACTCTTCCCATCTGCCCAACCCTCATCCTCGCTATCCTTACTCATCTGTCACCTTCCTTCTGTCATTCCCTATGTCTAACCACTCCTTCTCTTTACCTTCCCCTATGTAGCCCCATGCGTAATAGTGGTGTGGAATGCCTTGCTTGGGGTGAGATGATTAAAAAAAAAAAATTTTTTTTACCTCGTCTTCAGGCAGTGTTAGCTCATTGTTGTGAAAATGATTTTCATTTGAATATAAGAAACAATACGTTTGTTATTTATGGATGTGGGAAGTCAGAAAAATTCATGTGTGTGTTCAATTTAATTAATCAGAATAGATCCACTTTAAATTTGTAAAAAAAAAAAGTTATTTTTGGGGAATACCTGATTTCTTTTTTTCAATCTTAATAACAAGAGTGTCAGCCAATCAAAACCCTTGTCTAGACTGCATTTCTGTTGATGTATCCATTACTGTTACAAAATTATTCTCTTAGTTTTCTCTGTATCCCATCATTTTCTAAAACAAATAAAGAAAGAAAAAGCATTTGATATTTTTGATCTGACTTTTGAGTGTAATTATACTATTTCTATCTTGATTCAGAATGCATTTTATTCTAATTTTTCATAAAACTCTTAATTTGTAAAATTTTTTAATATCTATTTATTTGTTAAATCTTTTTTTAATATCTATTTATTAAAAATTTTAATATCCATGTTATTATTTTTATAAAATCTATTATTCTAATACAATATTTAATATCGTAATACAAATTTTTAATCTCTACTTAATTATTACAAATTTAGATATCTATTTAATTATTATTCTTTCATAATATAAAACAAATTATTAGATATATGTAAGTTAATATTTTTTATGAAGAATCTTTTTAACCATATTCTAAGGTGAACATTTTGCAATGTTTATATATAACATTTATTTCTTTGTTTATTTAATAGATTTTTTATTCTTAAGAAAATTTAATAATATATAGTTTTTCATATAGACACAAGGGGCATGGGTTGTTTAAAGACTTACATATTCTAGCATTTTAAAAATTTTTCATTTTAATGTGGGAGTTTTATTTGTTGCTTTTAGATACCAAAAATATTTTGATAGGGTTGTTCAATTTCTGTACTTATTAAATGAAGACTTGTGTTGATAAAATCATTTTTTTAGAGAGTTCTTAATACTACCCACATAAATCTTTACATTATTAGGGTTTCCCTTGAAGAAATTGTACCTTGATAAACAATGGATTTTGTAAGGCACCTGTTTTCCAAAGGACACTCTATAGGGTTTCTACAATTACATTTATTATTGTCTAAATTATTGATTTCAGTTATTGGATAATTTTTATTTTCAATTGGGTTTAAATTTTTATTTAAAATATATTTTTATAATTTTTTTCCAAATTATTCATGATTTAATTTTTGAGGTATTTTTTATTGAAAATTTTACTTAATGGATTATTATTCAGAAAGTGTTTCTTAAAGCAAGGAATTTTTTTCCTAATTTACTGCTAACCATTTAGTTGAAAGCGGGTGTATACCAAATGATATTTCTATTCCTATTTTTTCTTTGGGGGTAGTTCTTCCTTTTTACATATTCAATATTTGGGCTTTTATATCCCCTATTTTTAGGGTAGTAGTATAAAAATTACTATGCTTATTAAACACTTCTTGTTTTGCTGAATTTCTACTAATTCTATATTCTATGGATGAGGGTACATGTTTAATAATGGATGGAGGATGGTTAGATTTTGAGTTGATATATAAAGGATTTGTATTAGTTTTTTTTATATGGTTGGTATATATACTTTACTAATTTTAAAGCCACATTGAGAAAATTTACTATACAATCTTACAGTCTATAAGGATATAAATACTGAAGATATTGGATTATGCAGGGATGATGGCCTTATGATAGTGAGAAATTGCACAAATTTTAAAATAGATAAAATTAGAAAGATAATATATAGAGAGAATTTAAAACCTTTAATTTAAAAGTGACTATTATTACAAATATAAAAAACATTTTTTTTAAAAATTTAATAAGCTTATTCTAATTTAGCAAAAAGCCTTAGTGAAACACTTGAATAGGATTATACATAGTTGTAGCACCTTGTAACATTAACTTGTGTATATACAACACACACCCACATACCATAAACAAGGTGCTTCACTATTATAGCCTTATGACAGACTACATTACCATTTCCATAATCATGTAAAGTGTATTTCTTCTTGAATTCTGTTTATTATAAATATCAAGACATTACTCTTATGTTAGAATCATGCTTGGTGCTGAAAGTAATCTATCAAGATAGTAATTGTTTTTTAGTTTCTTTGATCTATATTCAATGGATGTTTTAATTTTATTTTTCCCCCCTCCATCTTTAAATAGCTAATGTGATCTCCCAACGGATGCTTCGTCCAGGTTCAGATTCAGAAGCAGCAATTGCTGATGCTTTGGTGAGTAGTAACTTTTTTTTTTTTTTCCTCTTCTTATCTCTTCAGTCTTTCGCTAGAATTCTTCTACCTTATCTGGCCAGTGCTAAATGGCTTCATTTTTCTCTAGCCTGATATACATATTTGGCATTGTAAATTTTATGCAGAAGGATCCGTTGCTAACACTATAAGCAATTTAAAAAGTAAAAAAAAAAGTAATTATTTCAAGTTGGTTCTTTCATTAAACTCTTGGCATTGCTTGTGAAAGAACAATAATTATCATTACAAAATGTATAATAACTACTCTATAGATTTGGTAGAAGATTTTTTTTATCACTTGACAAATTTTTTTTCTCCTAATTTTTGGTAAAAGTAATGAAGATAATGTTTTATTTGTCAATAGTGTTTTTGCATGTGACCCATATTAGTACAAAAGATCTTGTCTGAGGTTAAGATTCTTGTTCTGTCCTTTAAACATTTTTGTTGTTGTCCTTATCCTTTAAATAAGAATTAGCATCTATTTTATGTACATTTTGCAAATAACTACTGAAAGAATTATAATCAGTGAATGTTATTTCTTGTTAATATTTCTATAAGGAATGAATTTTTTATACATTTTTTTTTTAAACAGTACTTTGTCTAATATGAGAAAATCATTAATAATTTTAGTATATATTGCTTTTATGATTGCTGTTTGATCTGAGAACAATTTTTTAATCTATTTAGATTTAAAAAATCAAATGATTGGGCATTTTTTTATGTTAATTAAAAGCAAATGCTTCAGTTATGCTCATTTGATCGCTATCTCAATTATTATTATTTTATTTTTAATGGAACAATAATGGAATTCATTTCAGACCTGAGAACATGGCTTAGTCATAAGCCAGTTCAGCTTGAACTATGAAATTTTTTTTTTCTTAGGTTGATGAACATTTATTGGCTACATTAACACATCACTCAATAAGTCCTGGGCCTAACTAATAAAACAACAACTTTTAGGTGAAATTTGACTTTATTCATCAAAGAGTGATAATTCGATGCCTGTTTTGTAGAATGGTTTTTCTTTGGCCTCAAAATACACCTCAGTTTCCAATATCACATCTATTGGAGCCAAATCTCTTTCCTTGGAGCATTTTTTTTTAGGTCTGCAAGCAGTCAGTAGTCACTGGGGGCCAGATCTTAAGAATAGGGTGGCTACAGAAGCAATTCAAAGTGCAATTCATGTAGTTTTGCAGTTGTTGCGATTGACTTGTGACATGGGACATTGTTTTCGTGAAAGATCACTTCTTTATTTGTGGATGTTTTTTGGTGATTTCTTCCTTCAAATGCACTAATAATGCTATATAATATTTGCTATTGATAGTTCTTCATTTCTCAAGGTAATTGAACAAAATACCTTGGGCATCTCAAAATATGGAATCTAAAACCTTGCCTGCTGATGTTTGCATCTTTGGTTGCTTTGGACAGCTTTCATTGCTGCTGTCCACTCAGCTGACTGCTGATTTGACTCCAGAGTGATCTGGTGGATCCATGTTTCATCTATTGTTACATATTTATGCAAAAAACAAAAAAAAAACAAAAAAAAAAACTCCTTGTTGTGTTGAAACAGTTGCAAACAACACTCTAAATTGTCAATGCATTGTTTTTGATCAACTGTGAGCAAATGTGGCACCCACTTTGAACACAGCTTTCTCATTGACAAATGTTCATGCAAAATGGTGACTATATTGCCTTCTGATATGTTCAACTCCTCTGCTAACTCATGCAACTTCCAATTTATGATCAGCCAAAATGAGTCTGTGGATTTGTTTTGATGTTTTCCAGGACAACTGCTAATTTTGGGCAACATCAGCATTCAGCATGATTTGTCTGTACAACCGTGTTTAAAGTTAGTATACTATCTCTTAAATGATATTTCTGACAGAGCAGAGTTCAAATAACTTATCAAGCCATTGCTTTTTTTGAACATTATTTTTTCCCATCAGAAAGCAATACTTTATCAACACAAGAAATTCAGATTTTTCCATTGTTTTGAAAATTTGCAACAGTAGCTTCACTTAAATAACTGTAATTTGGAAACTACTAATCCGATTAGGCCCAAATTTTGTCACATGCCATTTGAAGGTTAGTACTTCATCAAAATCATATAGCTTTTTTTTTTTAGTGGTACCACCTATATGCCAGGCCCAGGACTTATTGAGTGATGTGTTATTTACATTGTTTGGACTGTTGTCCTCATCTTTGTCATATTCACAATGTTTTTGCCATTGTATGCTCCAGGTGCTTAAAATTTTGAACTGAACCTTTTATTTCAATCACTGTTCATTTCCATGAGGAGACATGGCCCAGTGGATATAAGCGTTAGTTATCCTTGTGGGTGGGAAATAATAAAATGATAAAGTATGAACAGGGAAGAGGAATTGGCAAATTTGTGAGAAAATTGATCGAAAATGAAATTGCAACAGTTAAGATAATGTTGATTTTGACCTGGTTATACTTGGAGATAGATGTTTTAGTCAATAACTTTGAAAATGTTATCTTTTAACATAGTTACATTTATAGCAGTGCACCATTTGTGTCTGAGCTTTACATGGTGATGCATGCTGCAATAAATTTCGTTTGAGTGAAATAGTTCAATACAAGTTGTCATGCCATGGGAACATGCATAAGTTTTTTTTTTTTTTTTTTTTTTTCGGACTGAGCTTTTGAGAGGCTCAATAATTATTTTGGAGAATTGCTACATATTTAAGTCATGGTACATTAGTGGTACTCTTTTGGCTGTAGTAGTTAAATGAACATTTATACACTTATGTTTTGAATGCTTGCCAAGATTGATATGTAAGTACAGCATTTGCAGATTACATGGCATCCACAACACAGATCAGGGTAAATGTGCACATTCCCTGCCTCTAGTTTTTTATTTTTTACTTACATCCTAACATCAGTGTGCATATCTGCAGGGTTGTCATGAAAAAATCACCTAGGAAATAGAATAGCTCTCACTAGTGTTGAGATGATATTAACCGATTCTACCTTAATGCAAGAGGATTGTAATTTGCATGTGAAACAGATGTGGGGATTAATAACTTCCAGAGTGCATTCACCTATAACACACAGGTGCAGTCTCTGGTGTCATGGTGTAGAGTGTTATAAATTACTACTTTTGCTCCCCTTTTGAATAGTGTCAGGCAAATCCAGAATGCTGTTCATTCCTTTTCTGCAATACTTACAGCAGAAAGGTAATGTGTTGTTCTTGCAGTATTGTTGTGATGTGGTTCGACCATGTGACCGTGTTCACTTGTATATAAAGAATTGGTTGAACTCAGCAGTTAGTATGAGCTGAGGGTTACCGTTAACAACTGTGATTACTTGCTAACTCAACCACCCATATTGTTGCAATCTAGTACGTATTATTTATATTGTATCTACCGAATAAAGGTATTATTTCAACATCTGTGTTTTGTTTTACCACTCGACGATACAACAAGTATAATGCTTACCTTTCCTCTCTTTTTTTTTAAAAATCTTTTCACTCCATGCTGTCACTAGTGTTACAGGGAGTGAGAGAAAAGACTGGGTACAGGGGGTATTAAAGAAATGATAAAAGATGAATAGGATTCAAGAAGATAGAAAATGGCAATTGAGGTTGCATTTAAATTTTTGGAGATTGTAGCTATCAGGAAAACAAGTAAATGGGAGGAACTTACACAGGTCGGAAGTGTGCGAAAAGAAACTGTAGAAGTGGTGGTTACATTTAACTATTTCAATGGTAAATGGTGAGACCTACATACCAATCTGGTAGCATACTTAAATTCTCATCAGTCACCAGGAAAAAAAGCTTATCAGAGCAGGTGCCATGAAAATATTTGTGTAAAAGACAGGGAAGCTGCTTACATGATACCCGTGCTATTCAACAAGCTTTGCAAGATGTTTAAAAATCTTCTCTGGTTGGCATGATCACTAGACCTGTTCACCATTAAACAAGTATAGAACATGATGGGCCAACATTTGATTTGTTCAGTTAACTCACTTCCAAATCTTGCTTCACTATATCAAGGGCAAGAAGGCATGGAATAGAATATTGGGGAATTGTATGCATGACAGAATACAGGCTGGTATTAATACTCAAGGAATATATGAATGAGGTACGAGTACCATTGATACTCCTTTTATTTTAGTTGTGTATTTATTGATTTTTATGTGATTATTTACTGTCATGCAGCTACAATACTTGTACATTTAATATTGATCAAATTGAAACATTTATTCTGGATGTTGCAATTTTATTTATGTCTATATATTAATCTAACATTCACTTTTTAATGTTACTGGAATCTGCTTACATGCTGAAATATTTTTTTTTGTTAATTGTTCATGAAAATATTAAACACTATAAGCGAATGAAACTGATTCCTAATTTTTATGTCAGTCATTTTAGTATCATATCATATCTGAAAGTGTTTTGTTAAAATTTAATTAAGATAGCTTTAGCATCTTGGAGAGTCCAGTAAGTGAAATTTGTAAAATTTATATAGTGTTTAGAATTTTAAGATATCTCAAAATCAGTTTGACAAAAATTACCAAAATTATTTCCTTTGGCAGATCAATTTTATAAAGTAATTTGTGGATATTTATTTATATAATTAATACTTGTATGAATGACAAAAACTGTGAGGTTTTAATTCTATTAAAAATGCTAATTATTGGTGTCTCTCTCTTTATCACACACATACACTCTCTCTCTCTCTCTTATTGTTTTATGTGAAATAGTATAAGTACAAATATGATATGTGATATTATCTGTGTATTTGATATTTGAATGGTCATGAATGTTTGTTTTCCCCCCCTTATGTGAAACTTGGTGTGTGATTTCTTTTCAGGGAGATATAACTCAGCGAGGCTTCAGCCAGGTGAGAAGGGCTGCCTTCCCATTTATTTACTGTGCATGTTTCCCTTTTGCGTGTATTTTTTGTCTTTTTTTTTTCTTTTTTCATAAAAGCTGACCAACAAAAGATTTTAATTTTTAGATTTTCATTTATACAAAATCTAACTTAAGTATTCATTTGAAGATTATTTGTCATTGTGAAGCTAATTTAGATTTTGAATTTAACTTTTTAAATATTTTAGTTACTCTTTCTAGTTGAAATGTTTTTGTCTTTTTTTTCTTTTTTTTTTTGTAATTTTGCTTGTTTTTAATTTCTTATGCATGCCTTGTGTTTACTAATAGTCTTCAGAAAATCACAACAGTTTTACTGAAATTTTGTTTAGAAAATAATCAACTGAAGCTGACTATATAGTATCCAATAGTTTTAAATATTGAAAGATACTATTAACGAAGTTGTATTAGAAATGTATATTTTGTATCTTTTTTTATAAATAAACTTGTCTAGGTTTTGTTGATAAAACACTGCTTACTGTCTTCTATTTTGTTGTAGAGTATTATAATAGTGTTGTAACTGAGGGTGGCTTCTAAACAAAAATTGATCAAACAAAACCATAATTTAAAAAAAATTAATTTAAACCAGAATGAATAAATCATCAAAGATGAAAATAAAAAATATTTTGTTTTAATTAAAAGTATTTTGTAGAACATTGTTGAGAAAGTGACATTTTTCCACTTAGTTAATATTATATTTTCTATTCTTACAGTTTGTACTAATATCAGCCTCATTGATTTCTAAATAATCTAATCTTTAGCATAATGATTAGTATTTAACTGTAGAGATCTTAGAATTTCATTAGTTTGCAGATGTAGTAACTGAATTAGATACAGTTTAGGCTATTTATTTCAAAACTACATAAATCTGTTTGTGGTTTATAATTGTTTTAGAAATCAAATTGTTAGTGTATTTCTCTCTCTCTCTTTCTCTTTTTTTTGTTAGTGTAGAACCTTTTAATAATTCTGACTGCTTTGCCTGGAACTTTATTTAACATATTTAATATCAATTTCTGCCAGTTTTTTTTTTTTAATTCTCTAACAGATTTTTGGCTTTGTTTAGAAAATCACTTACTTTTGTCAATATTTTTATCTTATTAGCTGACACACTCCAAATTTCATCTCCAGGTATGTTTTTTTTTTTTTTTTTTATTAATAGATGTTAGAAAACTCCAACTTTTTTTCTACAACTCTATCATAGCATAGAAAATTTCTATTATCTTTTGTATATATGGTTCATTTAGATACTATTTACCAAATTTTTTAATACCAAAATTTTATTTTTAATTTTTGTTGGAGATTTTTCTTACATGTTCAAGGTTGAATAGCAGTTACGCAAACTAGTCAGAATAGTGACTAATTATATAATTAAATCAGTAGTTTGTCTTTGGTAATTCTAGTAGTTGATTGGGTGTGGCAGGAATACATTTTACATTAACATAATGTTGTGATAAACTAAAAAATCAGTCCATTTGGACATAAATTGCTCAAATGTTTGGGGTTTGGAAATTCTTTTTAGAATCATTAAAATCCTTTGTTGTTGGTGGTTCAGGTTCAAACTTTTGTTTTTGTCTTTTATTTAGCATGGAAAGTGTATTTTGTTTCTTTTCTGCATGATTTTCATTGAAAATGTTTTCTATCCATTGTTACTGTTATATTGATTTGATTCAACCCTTTTATTTATTTTTAATTAGTTCTCTTTTGTTTTGTGATGATTGATAGTTTATTGTCAATACTAATGGCTCTTATCTTTGAAATATTTTTTTTAAAAATGATTTAAAGAACTAATTTTTTATTGAAGGAACTAATTGTTTATTGCCTTGTATTTGGAATTGAACAAAGCTTGTTTTGTGCATGCTGGAGAGAGATCTATTTGATCTTTCATTAAGCAACTATTTTGAATATTACCTATAATAAACAATTGTATAAGGTCAACATTTTACCTAAAGTCTTGATTGTAGGTAGGAGTCTTTTTACTAAATTGTCTAATTCTACCCTCTTATATGGCAATAGTTCTGAAAGAGAGCATAAAAATTAAAAAAAAAAAATGTGTTCTCTCCTGTTGACTGAAGATCTAATGCTTTCATTTTATGTGAGAGGTCACTATAATCTGTTTTCTGTTACCTTTTCTGATTGCAAAATTGTTTTTACTCACTCTACAATCTGAAATTTTAAAGAGAATTATGTCTGTTGGATTGAGTTTCGGTATTCTTGTTAGCCTCTTTACTAATATCTGTTGATATCTTTTAACTAAGAAAACTTCCTTTTTCTACACAGCCTTCCAAGACAAAGCAAGTATGGCAGCACACTTTCTTATTCCTTTTTATTTGTTGTTAAGTGCATTTAAAAATATTATTGTACCCTGTACTTTGAATTACACATTGTCACATTACAAGAATAAAATACAATGGCAGCATGATATTTGATTACTTGATAATAGTTGTCCCCTTTGCTTTGGAATTTGTCAGACCTCTTGGCACATTATGGACATTATCTCAGAAATCCATTGCTTTTTGGCCAAATTACATCTATATTAGTAATATACATTTAGTTGTGTCTGATATAAACTTCTAGTCTTTTAATACTTCATTTTAGATGTTTTGATTTTTGAAAAATTTCATAAAGGCTTTTATTTTCTGGTAGTGCTTAATTGTATTATCTGTTTAATTGCACAATTAAAAAATGTACCTGCACACCTACAAGCTTTGCTTTTGCCTTTTTATTGTAGATTAATTAAAATTGAATCATTTTATAGAATGTTACTAGTTAATTGGAAATTGATAAACATGGATTTTTATCTGTTTTTTAACATCATAAATATAAATGAACTGATGTTCACTTTAATTTAATTGATATTTCTAATTCAAAAACATTTTTGATAATTTATTTTTTAATATATATGTATATACTGATATGTTAAGTCTTGAATCTACAGGTTGATTTCTCTTTTTATGAATGCAATATTTTTTTGTATCTGCATTGTAATTTTTTCCATCAATATCTATCCCAACTTAATATTTGTCAATTATTTTTTATTTCTATGATTTTTAGGTTTAAGATTTATAAATCAATTCTATGTAGTTTTAGCTTCTTGCTCTCTTACTTTATGCTTGAGTGCTATTTATGTAACAATAAGGATTATGAATTTGGGGAATTTTTTTTTGTTACTTGGCCTATTTTCTTCACCTTTTTTAGTTAAGGAAAGGGATAAATTATGTCTTGTAAATGTGTCTACATTGTGTGTGTGTGTATATATATATATATATAATGATGGCTTTAGAAGCCATTCAAATTCCTTTTTTCCCCCCACTTTCTTTAGCATGTTGCACTACATTTACAAGTTCTTTTTTATTTTTTTAGAAGTTTTGGACAGATGCAAACCACCTTTGCAATTTTACATTTTTTTTTCTTTCCTTGCAACATCTGATTAATTTTACCCATTGTATCATAGTTTTACATTTTCCATCCTCATTGTTAATGCAAATTTAAAAACTTTTTAGTGTCATCTCAAATCCCAACCTAAATTGCGATTTATAGTAAATACTAACATTAGATCATTATTTTTAATGTTTCCAAATATTTGAATATTGTAATGTCACATTTTCTTTGCAAAAACTTTTTGCCTTCAATTCATTCTTATATTGACTTGTATTGTTTATGAATAAATTTTGTTAACTTTTTTTCCTCTTTTTTTTTAACCTCATATCTTGCTTTAATTTTTAAACTACTTTCTAAAAACCTTAGATTAGCTATTGTATATTTTTGCTATTGCTAATTTACTTTTGTATTCAATTTTAGCAACAGTTGTCTTTACGGAAACGATATGAAAGCTATGATTCAGATGATGCAGGAAGTGAAACTTCCAGCTTATGTTCAGAACGCTCTTTCAGCTCATATAGTCGTACATCTGAAGTGAGTAATGTTTTTTTTTTGTTTTCACTTTTGCTCTCATATTTGACTTTAAGCAATTTTTTTTCCTTTTTTTTTGTTGTTTTAAAACAAAATTTGTGCATTTGTGTGGTGAAATATGGCTGCATATAAAAAATATAGCTTTCTTCCTATGATATTGATAGATTTTTTTTTCTCACTTGAATTTGAAGCATAAAGAAAATTAGACATTTTATTTCCAATTTTCTTTTAAAGAGACTAAAAATCTTCATTTTTCACATTTTTTTTTAAAACCCACATTGCCCTTTTCTGATGTGATTTCATACATTTTTCTTTAGTACCTGTTGTTGACTTTTAACCATTTCATATTTCTAAATTATTACGATTAAATGCTTTCTTTATTATCCAGAATTTGAATTAATTTAATAATAAAAATAAAATGTTGTTTGAATTCATTAAAGTCATGCAACTCACATTAAAAAAAAAAAAAAGTTCATTTTCTCTCAGCTTTTCATAACTATTTGTTTGGATGTGATATTTTTTATTGCTTGTTTATCATCTTCTCTCTGCCCTTCCCTTCATTCTCTCTTCCTAGTCCTTTATACATACATACATATAGTGGATGCATAAATGTAAATGTGTGTGTGTCTGTTGATCTGGCATTACTAACAGTTTGTCGATATTCCTTGCTTTCTTTACTGGAGAGAGGAGATGCTCAAAGCAAAGAGTCTAGTGCAAATGAACAGGTAATCAGACCAGTGAGACTGCTATTGATTTCTTGTTTCTCTTACTAAGTAGTTTTCTTTTCTGTATATTTTATCCCAACTTAAGTTTCTGCATGCTGCTTCCTGCCTGGATTTTTTGTGGTATTGTTCAGTTTGTTTCAGAGATGATTTTTCTTGTGGATTCTATTAACCTGTATTACAGTGGAAAATATTTTTTTTCTGTGGACAGCCTCCGAAAATAATTACAGCTCAGTTTTTTGTTTATTTTTAATCTAGTGATGCTAACTAGTCTTGTACATGTTAAAATTAAAAGGAACGTTTTCTGCTACGTTTTAAGTTCTATAAAGAATAAAATAACCATAAACAAAATTGAAAATTTAATGGAATATCATGCTTTTCTTTAAAAAAACTGAACAAAATGATATCTCATTCTCTTTCATCAAGATGAAGTATTTGCTCTGTAGAATTATAGGTCAGTATCATTAACAATTGAATCAATGGAAATCTGATAAATTAATGATCTTGAACTGGATATACTTATTCTAATTCAACTTTGTTCAAGATATGAATGTTTCCTTCATATGATTTAAGAAAAATAAATTTATAAATTCTTACTTTTGTTAAATTATATATACAAATTTGGGAATTCATTTCTGAAAAATCTTTTTGACTTATGCCCCATTCTAAAAGTGTTGTAAAATTACTTAGCAAAATTTCAGGAATCTATTTTAATGTGGGTAACCACTTAAAAAAAATTGTGTTGCTGTGAAAATAAAATGATAAAAATAACAGGATTTTGCTGACAAAATGAAGCATTTTAGAGTTTGTTAAATATATCAAAATTATCATATTGCATCTTGTTTTAGATAGAAAAATTGCAAGTGTTATTGCTTGCAATCTGATCAGATGACCTCAAACTGGATTCTTTTTCAGAGCAGAAGATACATAGTAAAAATATTGGTACAGACTCTACATTCTTGTAGTGAGCTACCTATATTTTTATGTTAATATAATAAATACATATATACTAGATTAATCAAATGTACCTGATAAGCTTTTATTGCTCTTCCAGTCTTTTGTAAACATACTTTATATTGCATTTGTAATTACCCCAAGAAATCAATATTTATGTCCCTAATGTGCTACCATGTTTTGAATTTGGATTTTGTAAATTGGATTGACATCCTTCTGAATATCTGCAATTTATTTCAAAGTATATTTGTTATTGTTAATCATTTTAACCTTTTTATTTAGAAACTTCAATAAAATACATATTTTAACTTAAATTTTATTAAAACTAAGCTATGGTGTTTGTGAATTTCTTTTCTAAGATATATAGCGCACTTTAATATTATATCAATAATCTTGTAAAAACAAACTTTTACAGAAATATATTTCCGAGTAATAGGTATCAAGAAGAAAAAAATCTTTTATAAGTATAGTGTGTATTGATTTATATTATAAGAATTTAATTTTTATCTGGGAATATTCCCTGTCTGTATTATGATTTGATAACAAGTATTAATTATTACAGTTTTTAAAGATAATGTTATTCATTTGGACCCAAAAGATGTGTTTGGAAGATAATAGAATATTGGCAAAAGGGGATAATAATTTATTAGGTTGAGGCATAAGTTGTTTCCCTTTTGTGAATCACTTGTAATATTTTGAAAAATAAAGTTGCTGAACAAAAACAGAAGTTATGTATGCCATAATAAATTTTTACTGTTTTTTATCAAAACTTTAATGTTTATCAGTTTATCAAAGCATATCCAAGCATGGTTATGTATGTTGTCTATCACTTATGATTTTCTGTTCATTGATACATCAAATGGACAGTAATTAAATATTTAATGTATGAAGATATTTATTACTATTTGTGGAGCATCATCTTTATAATTATTATTGAGATCTGTTCTACACACAAACACAAATATTAATTGCTCATTAATTGGGTGTGATATGTTATAAATCTAATTTGTTTTTAAATCTGGTTAATCATTTGAGATAAAATCTAATTGTTTTTTATTTTATTTTTAATATTTATCCGAAATACTATCACATGAGATCTGTCTAGAAAACATCCAGCTATTTAATATTATTAAAGAAAAAAGCGAAACAAGCTCACATAGTGCAATGACACCTTAGTCTCACTCAAAGTACTCACTTTTGGATTTCATGTGCTTATCCCATTGTCACTTCCCCTTTTCAAAACTGTTTGCCAAGTCTCACTTTAGCATTGCCATCAGCTGATTCATTGATCTTTGTCTGAAATCTCCCTTTCAACGGCCTTTTTAGCTTTGGAGAAAAATAGAAATCAGATAGAGCCAAATCAGTGGAACTTATATACTTGGAGTTGTTATATTTTTGGGGGTGGGGTGGGGGATATTTACATAAAATATAAAAACTGGGAGGTGCATTGTTATGATTAATGCAGTGGTAATACCACTGAATAAGCTTATGTCATGTATCTTACTGCAAACTAAGTAACTCCACACAAGAGTGTCTGTTTATGCATGTACAATAAAATCCTCTTTGCTTGGTTGCTAAATTTTAAAATGGTTGGATACTTTCTGGACAGACCATATATTTATCTGTAACTCATATCAATTAATGCTTGTAGTTATTTTAAATTTCTTTGACAGTACATGAGTTTGTTATAAAGGTGTATGGTTGGGGGTGCTGAAAAGTTCTCAGCCTGAGCTCTTCATAAAATATGACAAAATGCTCAAATAGCAGATTTTAAAAAATGAAAGCATTTTATTAAGAATTTCTTGGTTTGGCTGATAAATTTTTAGCACCCACCTTCCTCATATAGAAGGCTATATTTGTACTTTAATACACTGCATGTGTATAAATAATTAGTTCAATTTGTGTACATGTGCTTTTTAATGGTAAGAGAAATTTTGAAGATGTACACTCATAAGAATATTAAAATAGTATATAAAATTAGGTGTATGAAATTAAAGCTTAACAAAAAGCACTATTTCCTGCTTAGATAATTTTATCTATTTGGTAATATTTTTCTTATACCGTTAATTTCACAAATGTTTTTCATAAGTTCTCATTCTTTGTTCTCCTTACAACAAATATAAATGTATTATTCTGTAGTGGCTCTGGAAATTTTTTTCTTTTTAAATAGTTTTTTTTTTAATTTAAAATTTTGCATGCAGTTTTTATGCTCATTTGTCTTGGTTCTGCTCCAATGTGAAATGAACACCAAGAGCATCAATGTCTGATATGAAGTTGATCTCTGTTGCTGTAGAGCACATTACCTTGGTTGATAAATTAGACCCTAAATATTATTAATATTATTTAACACAAAATTTATTTTTCATATGTTTGGTTCTTCTGAATTTTTAGCACATTTTTATTCTTCTGTGGAACTTCTAATGTTTTTTTGTTTTTTTTTTTACACTGTTCAATGATCTGTATTTGTTACATGCAGGTATTTCCCATTTTGTAGTGAGTGTTGCTGTGAATGTATATTTAAGTTACAATTATGTAGTCTGTTAAAACAAGCCTTTTGTAAATGAAACTTGGTTTTTCTTGCTGTTTCTTTTATGAGGATGTGTTGAAAAGTTTTCAGCTCAACTCCTTTCTCAAAATCTGACCAAATAATCAAACATTCAGATTTTTTCTCTCTCTCAAAGTTTTCTTGGTTGGATTGAGAACTTTTCAGCAGTCCTTCAGAATTGATTTTATAAACATAACTAGTTTTATCGTAATGAAAAGCCTTTTCTTTGATTTAAATGAACTATTCTCATAATGATTATTATTTGGAAAGCCTGATTATATTCTTTAAAGCATGTGTTATAGTTTTATGCTTAAATATTTTAAATAGAATCTCTTTAAAGTTTTGAATTCTCTCAGACTATTTTTAAATTTCATATAAGACAATTTTAACATAAAACAATTCCATTGTATCACTAATTCATTTAGTTTTTGAAGTTGTTGAATTTTAAACACATTTTTTTTCTATAAAATGTAACTTGAATTAGGTTGAAAGAATATGATAACAAAACATTGGAAATTAGAAGAAATCCTATAATAAACAAGCCATTGATATTTATTCAATCGATAATTTTAGTTCTATTTTGGTTGTAAAAATTGTGTAAAATTGACAAAGGGAGTTTCTGTCATGAGTGCCATTTTAAGCTACTCTGTCATGATTTGGCAGGGTTCTCATCTTTTAGTATTTTTGCAGTTCTCTCTTTTTGACTTAATTACTGTATTGTTACTTACCTTGTGGTAATAGTACTCTCTTGATTTGAGATAACTCACGGTTCACATAATTTTGTAATTTCCACATTTTTTTTTTTTTTTTTTTTAAACCTTAGATGAGAATCCAGTCTAGTCATGAGTTTTGGAAGCTTTAGGTTTTTGGTAAGGTGTTTCTTATAAAAGACTAGTAACTGATATATGGAATGTAAAATTGTCTTATTCTATTCACAGCTACCTTATTCGAAATTCTCACAGTTTAATAGCTTAATATTAGATAGGTTTAAAAAAAAAATAATGAAAAACTGATCAAAGTAGATAACATTGATAACAAAAATGTGTAATGATGAAAATTTATCTTAGAATTCATAGCAAGAATGTCATTGATAAAGGCTTATTACAGACTAAATAATCGGTGCGTCAACCTTTTCTTAATTATGCATGGAATATGCTTTCATTACATTTTCTAAAATAGTTCAATGTGTGTACCTACCTTTTACTGCTAAAAGATTGTATTTTCATAAGTTGCACATGTTAAGATTTATCTTTAATCAAATTTATGAGAATTAACAAAAGGGAGAATTGTAATTGCTGAATCTTTTTATTGTTATAAAAAAAAAGAAACTTTTGACATAAAATGTGGAGTTTAGTATTATCTGACGTTTGTGTTGAGTAACCATAGACCATATACTGGAATTCTATATCTTTAAATATATGAGGATATTTTGTTAATAAATTTATATGATTTCTGATTATAAATTATACATTCTCTCAATTATCATATTTTAGTAAAAAACCTACGGCTGTATACCGCTTCTGCTTTTTCCATCATTTTTATCCCTGCTTTCTGCTGAATCTGACACTTGGAAAGTTTTGCTTCTTGGTGGTTGTTGCTAAAAAAAAAAAAAATCTGACCTATGCCTGAATATTAGGCAAAAAATATGGTGAAACTGTATTTTGCAGATTTAATTGCAGGATGGCACATTATTAATATTTCAAAATTTTTAAGTTTGAAATACTTTACTGAAAAAGAATTTGCATAATAAATTTAAATTGAAGTTCTGCCTTGCTGTAAAAGTTATTTAAAAAAAAAAAAAAATTGCGGCGCTCCTGGTCATTGCCTGATTCACTACCAAGGAAAAACCATCAACTTTCCCAAAGATCCCTAAAAATATATTTTATGTGAATAAATTGCCAATGAATCCTTTCTAATTGGTTTTGATTTGATTTCATGGTTTTGATATTTACTAATTCATATTTGAGGAGGCTGCTGAAAAGTTCTTCAACCCCTTACCAAAAAAAAAAAAAAAAAATACAAATCAGGTGGTCAAATTTTGGAAAATGGGTTGAGAACTTTTTTTTGCTAGCCTCATGACTATTTTGCAACATCTTGAATTTATAGCCATACAATGTTTTTTTTTTATATACTAATTAAATAGCATAGCCTATTCAAATATAAATATAGACTCCAACATTATAACAGTCCAATATGATGAATTCAGATTCATGAAGTTTTGATTCCTAATATTTAAAATTTTTTTTCATTGTTGAAAATATTTTAAAATATAGTTTGTTTCAAGCCAAAAAGTTACAAAATAATGATATACCTGTTGCAACAGTATTATAACATATCCTTCTTGCAGTTCTATTATTGTTATATCAAGGTTTGTCTGTATTGATAAGTTATGCTCTTTGTGAAAGTGTTTACCTGTTTTAAAAAACAAGAACCTCTCTGTAGAATAATATAATAAATGAGCCTACAAAATATTTTTTTTGCTGTTTATTCTAATCTGTGGCTTGGTAGCTAAATTCGAGTCTATTTAAAATCGTTATCTCTTAGTTTAAAATTGACTTGTTTTGCTTCAAGTGAGATTATCAATAGTTGTTGCAAAATATCTTTGTGTATGTTAATTGAAATGTTTTCAGTAAAGAGATACTTACTCCAAATACATTTGTTCTCTAACCTATGATTCTCTACAATATACATTTATCTAATAAATATATTATAAATTGTTCTCTTGAAACTACACAGTTTAATACAGTTTTAGTTTAAAACCTTTTTTTTTAATCTACACTTCATATTGGTCTATCTGTTGCTCTATTTTGTTCATATTATAGTTTTGTATATTTTATCTTACAGGATGTGTATGAAATCATATGTAGCCTCTCCAGTAGCTCTCATACTGACCGCAAGGAAGGCCTTTATGGACTCAAAAATGTGCTGATTGGGGCTCGCATTTTAAAGTAAATTTTATCAAAGTATTTGTTTGACTCTTTTAATAGAAAATTTTGTGACAACTATTTTTCCATGATATTGGAAAATAAAACATTATGAAGTTACTTTTTTCATATTTTTATTAATGTGTCAATTTTTAAAACTTATCAACACTTGACTGTTAAGTCAAACTGTCTTTTTAAATGTTATATAAACATCTAAATGCACCCAAAAATAAGATTTTAATATAAAATTTTTCTAGTTATGATGTTAACCTTAATGATATTTGTTTTCTTGGTATTACAATGGTTAGTCAATAGTTTGCATGATAAGGATATTAGCTAGAAATAAAAACAAGATAAAAGATGCTGAAATATTCATCTCCCTTTTTTATACACTGCTGAAACATGTACTTACATATTTTTTCTAGTCGGGTTGAACTTAGAAAAGTAACTGAGATCTTCACACGAATGTTCCACGACCCTAGTAACAAGGTAAGCTAACAATTTTATTGGAAATATTTATATTTGAATTTTATGGGTATTACAATTTAAATGTATGAATATATAACCATTTATAAAGACCTAACCTTATCTGCTTCATTTCTCTATTCCAGTTATTTTTCTGAAAGGTAATGAATCTAATGTTATTACCGTAACTAAAATTTTGGCCAATAACTGAAGAATTTCTATACATAAACAGTGCAGACATAGAAATCAACATTGCATGATAACTGTCAGTTTTACATACTAATGCTATTTTCTGATGAAAAGAAATTATATATATATATATATATATAATTTAAAAAAATTTTTTTTTATAATCATTTCACCCCAAGCAAGGCATTCCACTGCCACTATTGCGCAAGGGGTTACATAGGGGAAAGTGATGAGAAAGAGTGGTTAGATATAGGAAATGTCAGAAGGAGAATGATAGATGGGTAAGGATACCAAGGATGAGGGTTGGGTAGATGGGAAGAGTGTTTGAGAGAATGGATGTGAGTTAGTGCATTAGGAGTTGTCTATTGACCTTACATTTAAACTCCTGGAGATTGTAGCTGTCAGGGAAGCAAGCATGTGGAAGGGAATTCCATGGGTGGGAAGTGCGAGAAAAGAAGCTGTTGGAGTTAAGATAACATAAATGTGAAAATAATGATATGGCATTTTAAAATTAAAACAACTGTTAACAAAAATACAATTACCATAACCAATATTATTCTTATATATAAACCTTTTAAAATATTATAATAGTAACACTTATGTTGTTGCTGGCTATAATTTTATCCCCTGCTTTTTTTTTTTTTTTTTTTTTTTTTTTTAATCATATCATCCCAAGCAAAGCAATAACGCCACTGATGCGCAGGGGCTATGTAAGGGTAAAAAGAATGGAAAAGAGAAAACTGGAAACCGCATCCTAAACATGAAAAAAGGGATGAGCCTCTTCATCTGTTCAATAGATGTGGGTGGAGTGTGAACCGGGCGATAAAGTGGGTTTTGTCAGATGGAAGTAGTGTTAGCTTAATTGGTTAGTGGGGGGGAATGGATTAACTGGAAAATATAGACATAAACCTGAATTAGCATAGCAGAATTTCACAAGTAAAACTTATGTGCTGACATATGGTAAGTTGTCTTGCCTATTTTGATTTTCCTGATTTTTGTATATTGATGTTTTTTCTTTTTTATCTTTAGGTTCTCAGTATATTCTTGGATGTCTTGGTGCTTCTAATTACTGTACACCGGCAGGAACTTAATGATTGGCTTAACACACTGCTCACTAAACTTCTTAATAAGACTGGTACTGATGTGTTGGGATCGATTCAAGCCAAAATCCAAAAGGCTTTAGAAACAGTTCGGTAAGCAATGAAGATATTTTTTTCTTCAGTGGTTTTCAGCTTGTTTTTAAAATTTATTAAACAGAAAATGTTTCATAAATATTATTTCTCGATCACTTTATAAACCCTATTTATTGATATTCATTATAGTTAGCTCTAGTGTGATGGGATTACGAATATACCACGAAATATATTATTACCACGAAATATACCACAAAATATATTATTACCAATGGATTTGTAAAAATATCTAACTTTTGTTTCCTGAGTCTGTGTGTGTATGTATGTATGTATATATTATATATATATATATATATATATATATTCCAACATACAGTATGATTATGCATCATTCATATTGTGTTTTGAATTACATTTCTGGATCATGTATTATGTTTAGGATCAAGGTATAAAATGATGGCCTGGGTTTAATGGATTGACAAAGGTAGATGTTTATTTCTGGTGTATGTTTTAACATCAGTGTTAGGAACATCCGAGTTGCATGATTTTTCATGGAGAACATGTTAAAACAGTGGACATCAGTCTCATTTAATGTCTAGATGAAAACATGAAAATATGTAACCAATTTTGAAGTTCAGCATATTTAACAAAACAGATGTGGGTTCCTAATATATATATATTTGCAGGAAGTGATATTTTTAAAAATCAATCTTCAGAGCATAAAAATAGAATAAGCTTAATCAAGGCCATTAAAATGAAAATAAAAAAATCTATTTGCTTTCATTTTTCTAGTCTTCAGTAACCATCATTCATCTCATTTTACATTTCTTCATTCTTTTATCCAATCTGTTAAAAATATTCTAATAATCATATACTATAATCTCTAAAATAAAATGCCAGATACTCATTTTAATGCATTAATTAAACAATATAAAATAAACACTACTTAGTACATCTATAGATTATTTTTAAAACTCTTACTTGATTTTTGTGTATTTAGTTTAGCCTAATCAAACTAGAAAACAATTTATTATTAGTGTAAAATTTATGGTATTGTTTCCAATATTTTGAACCCATTTTGTACTTAAAAGTAAGAATCATTCAGAACTAGAAAAATATTCATCAACAGTCACCATCTTGAAGCATTTGCATTTTTTTAATCTCTTTAATATTTCCTTTTTCTAATAATAATTCCTTTTGTCTTATTTCTAGAAGTATATTTATTGCTAATTGCTATTATTATATAAAAGGTATTTTGATATTTGATACTATATAAATAACTTTTTCATTTGATTTGTTTTTGAAGCCCGAAATTTGTTCATGAAAAAAAAAAAAAAAAAAAAAAAACTCTTTGAAAAATATAAATTTACTGATATGCTTTACTTTTTATTTGTTCCTTTTCCTAGAGAGTGTTTTCCATGCAGTCTCCAATTTAGTATTGTAACAAGGTTTTGCATTGACCAAACACAGTCTCCAAATCTTAAGGTAAAGTTTATATTTAACTCTTATTCTGATTTTTATTTTAATAGCTATTAATGATTTGACTTTCACTGGTTACACTAAATTAGATATCATTTTAGAGAGGGCTTTTTATAGAAAAAGAAAATTGTTTGAGGCCAACAGTTTGAATGCTCAGTGAATTTGCTTTTCAAGTTTATGTAGTTTAGATTACAATTTTTATTCAACTTGCATGTAATTGTTGTTTGTTGGTTTGTTTGTTTTTTCTTTTCAATTACTCCATAATATTCCAGAGTGGGATGGATAAATTGTCATTTAAATTATGCAAATATGAAAATAAGACTGACATTTCATTTTAAAAGATATATTTACCAAAATTACACAAACACATATCGAAATACTAAAGAATAAATTTATTCAATAAAATTGCTATTGGCTTCAACCATAGCCTCCAGATGACTTCAGAATTTTCTGTAACTTTTGTGGATGATGTACTTAAGTTGGTGAATGCTGCCATAATCCATACCTTCAGTTCATCTTTGGTGTTACAAGGAGTTTGGTTGGTCTCTTGCTCAACTGTGCCCCACACATAATAATCAAGAAGGGTGCAGCCTGAAGAGTTAGGTGGCCAGATGTAAGGGTTAGGTGGTTGTAGAAATTGACTGTCAGCTATGATTGTGATCTTCTGCTTGTATGGCACGGTGCAGAGTCCTGTTACCAGACATGAGGTAGCATTATCTCCCAAGGCACTTGATGTGGGCCACTATGTTGAGTCTGGGGCCCTGTGGAAAGATGAATATAGGCATAACATTGCCGTCACGAGTGATCACTCCAAACACCTTCATAATCACCATTAGACTCATCAAACTGTTTCTGAATCCTCTGCACTGGCCTCATATTGACACTCAAACACTCTGAAATGTTTGTATTGGATATTCCTTGCACAAATTCCAAGCAGTACAGCATACTGTTTCCAAATTTCTGGTTGAGTGAATTGTGTCATGGTACTCTTTTTCTTGCAGACAGTGCCTAACCAACTCTGCTATACTGTGTAGTTGGCAAAATAAAAAAGAGTGCACATGTGAAAAATATAAAATGGCGACAATTTGCTCATTGCACCCTGTATTCAAGATCATTTTTTTTTTTCCCCACAGATGGTAGATATAAGCTATTTAAACATTTTACAAGTAAAGGAATGAGCTTTTTGTAGTAGGATTGTAGAATAACTTTCATATCACTCTTATTTCTTTCTCTTCTGACAAGGAATACAATGTCTTACTTTGTAATAAAGAGTGATTCTGTTTTGTGGGTCATCAACAATGAGTGGTATATCTAATTCTGGATTATATAGCTCTTTGAAAATTTGGCTCTCAATACCAATTTTCAAAAAGATGATCCCGATCATGGTCCTCTAACACATTGTATTATGAAACATTGAAAGTTGCAGGCTAACTGAGTGTCACCAACGATATTGGTGAGAGAAGAGTACACATAATCAGAACAGCAATTTTGGTGCAGCCTTATAAACTATACCCCTCTATCACTAAGGCTGCTCTCTTCAAGAATAAAAGAAATTTTTTTTTAGAATTTTGTGTTTTTAAACATTACATTTGAATAAAAAGTAAATGATGAATTAGTTTCCTTTAGAAGTAGTTGTTCCCTATGTTCTTTGTTGCATATCGGAAAATTTTCAAGTTGACTATTTAAAAAATGAA
The DNA here is from genome assembly GCA_037127315.1 of Ascarosepion bandense. NCBI lineage: Eukaryota > Metazoa > Mollusca > Cephalopoda > Sepiida > Sepiidae > Ascarosepion > Ascarosepion bandense. Next base: position 8,786,644 of record JBBBDQ010000851.1, read on the forward strand.
CTAATCTAATGATAGTATATTAAAGTAATCTGTTAATCAATGACCTACTTATTATTTAGCTTCATTTAGAGAAATTTACTCCAATGAACAGTGAAGAAAATTCAGTGTTTACCTGTCCTATATATCAATTGATTGGGTGGAATAGGACTTAGTTTCAATTTATATGGAACTATTTCACAGATATTTATTTTAAATTTTGAAAAATAAAATCTTCAAAATAACAACCACTATATTCAAGCTGCCGAATATAACATCAATCAGATAAATGACAAATTTTATTTGTATTAAAACTAATATATGTATTTGTCTATATTTCTGAGTAGAGGTAGTATTTACATTATTTGGACTATTGTCCTCATCTTTGTTGCCATTTGTACGACGTGGATATAGACGTTGGTTAGTTCCTGACTTGACTGTTAGAGTTGAGAGTTCAATACCAGGCTACAGCAATGGTGAACAAATAACTTGCAGGGTTAGGAGATAACTCATGATGTTCAATCAAGGCTTTAGACAAGGAATGGAGTTCATATACCCCAGTGATTGTAATAAAGGGTTTGGTTCAAAATTCCTAGCACCTGAAGGAGGCTGGAGCGTACAACGGCTGAAACATCATACAAATGGCAACAAAGATGAGGACAATAGTTCGAATAATGTAAACACCGTAATATATAAAAATCCCAAAAGAAGTGGCTTGATGATAAAATCCCCAAAAAGATCCTATTAATATTAATTATTAAAAATTGAATATTAAAACTGATCCAGCTACAGGGCTCGATGTAATTAAAATTACTTATCTATCTATCTATCTATATATATATATATATATATATATATATATATATATTCAAAACTCCTGGGATTGTATATCTATTTCAACAGGTGAAACTAACCCCAAGAAGAAAAGGAAAAAAGAGACGAAGAAATAAAAAAGGGAGGAAGAGGAAGGAAAAAGTGTTAGATAGGCAGACAGGAGGGAATACCAGAAAATAGTGGAGGGAGAAATCGAGATAGATACATTAACAAAACTCGAGATAGATACATTAACAAAAAGATAAAGTATTTAGAAAAGCAAAGTGTCTAGTTTTACCCAGTCTTTTAAAATTTTTCCACCCCTACTTCCATTGTCCATAATATGCTCAAACAAATAATTGTAATTTATCATAGTGATTATGATCACCAATGATACGAGGGTTAGTTTCACCAGTTAAAATGGGTATATGATCTTGACAGTTTTGAATTTTTTTTTATATGTAAAATATATGGAGTAAATATCTTATATAATAGACTGATTAACATTGTCACTAGTCACCCATTTTGAACTCTTTTTATTTGTAAATTTTTGTGTAACTTAAATTTTATTAAATGTGAACTCTTAATGTAAAATCAGATTTTAACATTTCTTCCTGATAATTTTTTTAAACATTTGTTTTTGAAGCCAAGCAACAATTTCAAATGTTAACCCAATTTCAAGCTTTTTTTTTTCTTTAATATTTCTATATATTTTTATTATTAGTTTAAGCTTTTTTTTTTTTTTTTGTAATGTTGCTTTTTCTGTACATATAAAACTCGTTGCTTGAACTGCACAATCGTTTTGTTTTTTCTCTTTCTCTTTTTTTTAAATCCCTTTATCTGTCGTATTTTTTTTCTTTTTATCTTGGATATCAGCCAAAGGTAAATACCTCTTTAGGGGTTTATTTTCAGTTAAATTTGCTTTTGCTTTCTTCCCTGTTAGCAACAACTCACATGTTTGGTTGCACAGGTGGCTTTTCTGATCTTACAGTCATTTCATCACTTTGCTAAGCATTCTGAATTACAATTTGTTTTCTTTTTATACAGTGCCTTCTTCATTTCTTTTCAATTAACACATTAATTTTGCTGACATTTTATTTGCTTGTCTATTTTTTTCTTTTTGCATACTTATAGCTTATAGACTTGATACACAGCTTTTGTAGACTAATAGTTTGTTTTTAGGTATTTTCTCAATTTTTGAACGACGACTTATTAGTAAAGGCATTTCTGGGACTCAGTTTCATTTTTTTCAAAATGCACTTCTATATTTTTGAAAATATTAGATATTCTTAAAAATTCATAGAAAACAGAAAATGTAATCATTTTCAGTTTAAAAATAGACTGTAAGGAGCAGATGACTAGAAACAGATACAGTATCTAACACTTCATGATATTTAAAATATTTACTGCCAAGTATTTTGAGTGTACTGGAGGGCTCAACAAATTTAATTTTTTTTTAAGCAATTTATAATTTCAGAAACATTGGATATATCTTAAAAATCTTAAGATGAATTAATGGTAGATATTGAAACAAAATAAATTATGACTTTCAAGTTTTTATTGGCCATTTAAATTATGATCAATGTTCAACTATTACTTTACTGTGAAAATAACTATAAAACTTTGAAAGACTTTTTAAAACTCTTTTTATGATATAAAGGTAAAATAAGTAAATGGATCATCATTAACATGTAAACAGAATAAAAACTATATTTCTAAAATGAACATGCTACTTCACTTTAGTTGTTAAAATAACTGTAAACCATTGTTACTTTGAGAAAACAAAAACTACTGACAAGTAACATTTGTAAAACTTAATTGTAATTTTCAGTTTAAATTTTAAAACTGTATCATTGAATTCTGATTTCATAAATTTAAATATTAATAATTTTAGAATGAACTTTTGAGAATTTAATATTGAACAAAATTTATTTGGTATAGGTATTAGGGAAATCATTTATATGGAATTGAGTAGAAGAAAAAAGTATTGTATAGTTTAGATGATATTAAATTGTTACAATTTTTTTTATATCATTTGTAGTTGGTGCATTACTAATTTTAATGGTTTGAGAAAACTGTTAAAGAAAATTTTTTGTGGGGACATTTTAAGTAGTAAAATAATTCACCTGCTTACTAAACACTATAAACACTTTGCCATTATTACCTGGTTGAGGTTCCTGAGGAGTAAGGTGAGGTATTGTTATGATTTTATGTATTTGGTTCATTTTTAATAACTTTGTCTTTTACACTGAAAGAAAATCTGTTAAATTGCTATGTAAAATTTGTAAGTAGACCAGAAAACAGGCAACCCAAAGTGACTTCTAATCCAGCCTAATTCTCTACAGCAAAGCTGTCTATTTTAGGCATTCCTAATATATTAATCTTACTATTGACTTAAACATCACTTTAACGCAACAAAAAGCAAAAAGAATAGTATTAATCTACTATGGTCTATGTTGGCTAAATGCATGTTATACTGCTTCACTGAGCACTGTTTGTACAATTCAAATGTCACTTAATTGGTTCAGCACCAAATATTCTTTTACTAATTTTCATATTAGAATTATCTGAGAATAGGATATATAAATTTATAGCAACAATATTAGGCAATTGAATGACAAAGTGGAAAAATTAGTCATTTAATTGCCAAATATTACAATTATAAATAATTTTATCTTTGTATAAGTATTTTTTACATGATTTGAAAAAGAAAATCTGTAACTAAAATTATGGGATTTCCATGTATATTTTAATCTCTCACAGTTTTCATTTTTCATCTTTTTTCAACTGAATCAGGTGCTCATTTTATTTAAAAAAAAAACCAAAAAAACCATACAGCTACTTATTATGACTTAATCATAGATAAAAATCTATGACTAATAATTTATCTAACAGTAGAAATCCAAGTGGCTTACATTTGCACACACACATATAAAATTTTCTTTAATGAAAGTAATATATTTTTCACTCCTTTATTCTTTGATAATTAGGGTTTATACAAAATAGATTGCATTTATTAACTTAATTTAAAAAAAAATCTAACATCTCATTTTTTTACGAGTTTAATTTAATGAAAGAGATTACATGATGCTTTTATGAGCTCTTATCTGAAATACTGTCTTAACTATTTAAAAATACTATGACATTCTTTATGGAAAAATCTATTTAAAAGTTTTGCTTTCATCCTTTAAAACTTGAATTTGATAGAAATTTAGATAACTGTAATTAATGCCTAATATTGACTATTGCAAACTTGTTTATACCATATTCAACAAGTTCAACTGCTTATATTAATGCTCTTCTCAAAAGTTATGTTGAAAATATTTTCAAGAAGGTTAAGCATAGCATTGAGTTTTTAGAAATGTTACTGTTAACAAGGAAAGCCACTTTCAGGTGTTGAGTGTGTGCATTTTATTAAACACAATCCAAGTTGAATTTATTGCAAAATAAACTGATTTATTTAAATTATTTACATTAATTCATCTAGTTTTAAGTTCATTGCTTAATATTAATTGTAAATACTTTTAATATTTTTGTCATTATTCCTATCATCAAATGGCACATTTTGCAGTTTTCACTGTGAAGCTGTTAACATTGCACTGATGTAGAATCCAGCTTTGTCTTTGTTTTTATCATCTTTCAACACATTTGTGCTGTCATTGCCTGTTAAAAACCCGAGCTAGAAATTTGCTGCTTATCATTTATTAATGATTGCTGCAGTTGTTTCTTGACTAAAATAATTCTTTTTTGATTGTCATTGATGATGTTAATGATGTAGAAAAAATAACAAGCATAAGTAATTTATAAAATAACGGAGGTGGAAATTTTGTTACGTCATTGTAATCTGTAAAATGCATCATTGTTTTAATTTATAACATCCAAGATATTATCTTGTACTTGTTAGTATTGGTAAAAACTAGGACACTTTAATAAAGTTTAGCAAAAACAGAAGGAAAAAAAAAACAAAATACAAACTTGTTTTGTGTGATTATGTGTTATTTAAAGATCATTAAAACATTTTTTGTAGGTTGGAAATATGTAATAATTCTGCTAAAGAAAAAAATGGTAGAAGTAATGAAAGATACATTTTTATGTAATTTACATTTTTCTTTTAAGTAAATTTACAGTAAACAATCAGAAATGTAGAAGTTGTGAAAATTAATAATGCAGTCCTTAATAATAATAATAATAATAATAATAATAATAATAATAATAAAAATAAAAAAAACATACCAAATACATTTTGTGCATGTAAGATAATCCATAGAAGGTAAAAGGGATCTTCCAAAAAGCTATGACACAACCCTAAATATATATTGAATTCTTTTTTTTATATCATTATAAAGTATGAAATGAGAATTTGTAAATTGTTTTATGGTCTGCTGCTTATTTATCTCCTTTTAAGTTATCTTTTTTCTTTTTACTCTCTGCAGGTGAAGGCAGCCGTGTTGCAATACATGCATGCACTAATACTCTTGATGGATCCTTCAGATTTCAACAACTCTAGTGATTCTCGTTTAGCTGTATCCCGAATTATCACTTGGACGACAGAACCCAAGAGTGCAGATGTCAGGAAGGTAAATAGCACATTAATTTAACTTATTCCTTTTTCTCTGGCCTTTATTTCTCACCCATATATTGGTTATGAAAATTTTCATTGTGTTGTGAAATGGATTTAAATTTTGAAGTTATACATAATTTCTTCAATTAAGTTTTTCTGAGTTACTTAGAGTTATCCCCCTTCTTTTTTCATTTACAAATACGGGGGTCATTCAATAAATTAAGGTGAATTTTTCGGTATAAGAACTTCTAATACAGATAGCTTTTTTTTTTTTTTTTTTTTTTTTTTCAACGTAGTCTTAACAGCAGTGTCGCACACTCTTCTCACCTGTGCACAAGCTTCCATATTCCCTCAGCATAAAAATCTATGGACTGATGTCTCAGCCAATCGCTCACAACACTTTTGACTTTATCACCACTTTCAAACTTTGTGCCTCTCGTGAATACTTTCAAGGGGCCAAACAGGTGAAAGTCTGAAGGGGCAAGGTCTGGGCTGTAAGGGGGATGAGGGAGTAGTTCCCTGTCCAGCTCGTTGATAGTCTGCACCGTTTGGGCTGCTGTGTGAGGCCTTGCAGCTGACCTTCGAGTAGGCAAGGTCATCATGGACAATTTTGTGTGCTGTCCCAACAGATAGGCTCAAAGTCCTTGCAATGTCATCTACTGTCACACTTCTGTCAGACTGAATGAGGTCATTGACTGATTCGATCACCTCAGGAGACCTCACTTCTGTAGGCCTGTCTTCGTCCTCAACACTGCTCCGTCCTTCTTTAAACAATTTCAGTTTCATTTGTAGACATTTTTTTTTTTTTTTTTTTGGCTGAAACATGTGGCACCATACACAGTTGACATTCTCCTATGAATTTCAACTGGTTTGCACCCTTCAGCAACCAAAAACTTGATAACTGACCTCTGTTCAATCCTGGAGCATGCTTCTTGGTCAGCCGTCTTTGTTAATCTCCAAAACTCTCAAAGTTTTTTTTCAATCTGCAAAAAAAATTAAATTCCTTTGAAAAGAAGTAAAGGAAAAAGAAAAAAAAAGTAAGCTTCTATCTGTATAAGAAGTCCTTGTACCAGAAAATTCACCTTATTTATTGAATGACCCTCATACATAGTAAATCTAGCATCTAACAATGAAAAAATATATTTCATAAACACATTTTTCAACATAACCTCCTTCTTAAATTCAGTTGTGAATATTAAACATAAATTGAACGTTATGCTTTGAGAATTAAAAAATTTTTTGCTCATTGTCAGGTAATGCTTACTGAATCACCTTCATGTTCATAGTCTAATTTTATTTTTTGCCATATTTTATTTCATTGTAATTATTAGAGAAAAAACACATTTCATTAATTAACACATTCTTAAGTTATTACTTCCTTATCTCACAGAAATAATACTTTGTGTATATTATGCAATACATCAAATATATACCTATGGTTGAGCTGAATATGTCACTAACTATATATAAGTTTGATTTATTATTAGTAGATAAACTTGCTGAATGTAGTCTATAACAAAATTAATGGTTAAAGTTCATTGTTTGATATTGAATGGTTAAAGATCTTTAGACTTGAGTCTTTTTATATATAATGATTTTGTCCTAAATGTTAGGATACTTAAGCATTGACATATTTCAAAAGTACAGGTTCAAATGATATCATTTGGCCTTCTTTGATTTCAGAGACATAAAAGATTGAATTTTAGATCAAATTATTGGCTGCCATTTGGTTTAATTACAAGTAACAACTCAAAACACTTCTGGTGGTCCACTAATATACTTACTATATCTTAAGTATTAGTGATAGATAGAAAAATAAATATGGATATAACCTATTGATTAAATTTTTGTCAGTCTAAAGCAATTAATTTGAAATTTGACTTCAGGAACTGTACAATTCCAAACGGTATAAAGATTAGTCTGTTTATTTTAATTTTCATAATTGTTTGAATAATAAAACAAATCATATATATGATTAATTTTAACTGGGCATTCATTACAATACAAAACATTTGCTAAAGTATTGTTTTATGTATCTAATAATATATACAAGTTTTAGTTTCATAATTGTCTAGAATCTGTAGTATTAATGAAACCTTTAAAAATTAGTAATATTTACTTTAAATTTTGTTCCCTAATTCAAAAACCTTAAAAATCAAATAACTGTTTTTCTAGAGAAAGTATAAGGTAGAAAAAAAAAAAATCTGGGCTTTAATTTAATTTTTAACAAACTTGATTTATTTTCTACTACTTAATAGTTATGGCAAAAATAAAAAAAATTTTTTTTTTTTTTTAATTCAGAGAAGTGGAATAGCGAATTAAAGCTTAAAAAAAGAAAATGGAAATCCTGTGCCTTTAAATGCAGTGTTTTTCTTTTTCTCAAATAATGCTTTATAAACTAATTTTACAGGCTTACACTATAACTTGTATATCTGCTTATGTAAATAACAAAATTCACTATTTTTTTTTCCAGGCGGCACAGGCAGTTTTAATTGCTTTATTTAATCTTAACACAGCTGAATTTTCAATGATGTTATCTATTCTTCCAAAAGCATTCCAGGTAAGAAAAATTTGCCCCTGGAAATTTATATATCATATATTTCCTCATTAAACAATGCATTCATCCACATTGTTTTTGCACTAATACATTTAATAGATTAAAGATATGTTTGAAAATGTTTTATTTGATTTTATTTTTTTTAATGCTGTTTTAGTTTTGTTTCCATGCTTTGATAAAAATTTTTTACTTGAAGTATTAAGAAAAAATTTCTTGCAACAAAATATCTACGTATTTTTTCTATTTTTTTTTTTTTTTATACTTTTTCTCTTTCAGCAAAGTTTTTGGTCTAACCCAGCTCTCGTAGTAACTACTATCGGCTCACTTGGCCAAAATCTGAATAGACGCCACTCACACACTCAAATGGTAGTCACTTAAAATTTTCTGATAGCCTTTGGGATATTGCTGCTTGGGTTTTATTTATATCCTTCCTGTCTTTTCTGTTTTTTTTTCTTTCCTTTCCTTTTTTTTTTTTTCTCTCTTTCCTTCAGTCTGTCTCTCCTTTTCTCCAACCTAATTAGACCTAATGGTTATCTATTCCTGGTATCTCTCTCGTTATTTTTCTCTCACTCTCTCACATACACACACAGCCATAAAGTACACATGCATACACACACAAACACACTTTATGGAATTGTAATCATTCATACCTTGGCTTTTTGTCTCTGGGATAATCAGTCTTTTCTTTTTTTTTTTTCCCTACCTATCTTTTGTTTTTTGTTTTTCTTTTTTTTTTGTGTGTCCTTTCAGGAATCTTTTTATTTTTTTTTTGTTTTTATTTCGTTTTGATTATTATAATTTTTTATACAAATCTTTCCTCTCTGCTTATGGGATTTGTATTGTACAAATTGTTAGATGGAATTGTTTACTTGCCTGTGTATCTATGTTGTATTTCACTATTGTTACTGGCTGGCAAGCACTCAGTATTTTTTATCCTTTTTCTCACTCCTACCCTCACCTCTCTACATTCATTTTGGTACACAGCAGCCACATGTTGCCTATCAACACCTCCTGTTCAATAATGACAAATCCTACCTTTTTCTTTAGTTTACTCTGATTATAGCATTCATATTTACTTCTGCATTTTTCAACTTTTTGTTATTTAACAAAGATTTCTTTTTTTAGGTAGTGCTAATCTTGTTTTGTACAAAATATTCTAAATTGAATTTACCTAATAATATCCAAAATTTGTTTGGGTAAATTCATTTTGGCACAATCCTTTATTAATCTGTTTTACAATCCTGTCAGTTTTAAATTTCCTTCATATTTGTGTAATTCTGTTTTCTCTTTAATTCTAGTAATCATTATTTGCTGAAAGTTTGCATGGCTAACTTTTACTTTATTCTACTTTTATTTCATTGGAATGGGCATCAATTCTTTTACTATTTTTATTATTTTAAAACTATTTTCAAATCTTTTGTGTCATTTGGTTTATGGTTCTTTAAGTTCAGTAACCTGGTAAAAATTAAGATCGTTGTGACATTGAGTTTCCAGCTTCTTTAATAACAATCAGTGATCATTTTTTCCTTTTGTTTTCATTTCTTTCATCCTACTTTTTGTATAATTGTTATCAGTTAATTTTTATTTTGTGTATTTTTTTTTGTCATTATAAATTAACTACTAATTATATACCTAATTACTATATATGGATAGCATTAATGGAATGCTTCCAGTAATAGTCTTTGATAATTACTGCTAAATTTTATTTTACAATTAATGCTAATTAATATGTTTGTGTTATAGTTCTTGTTAAATATGTTGGTCTTTTAATAAACCTTGTTAACAAAAGTTCAGATTTTAAAATTTGTAAGACAGTTTAGATCTTAAAGTTGTTTCTTATGCAATACTTTTTAAGCTAATGAAACTTGTAATTATCAAGTTGTATAAACATTACAAGTTTGTTGAGCTGTAAACTCAAAATTTTACTGATTGCAAGAGTTTTATTTCTCTGAACTTTTACATAATCATTAAAATAATTGAGACCTAATAAAAGCTAGTATAAAAATACTCTATCTTTTCATAGAGCATTTATTCTTAAAGTAAAATACGTTTACAAATAGGTTAATGTAAACCAAATAAAAACTTGTTAGTCTTTCAATTCTGATGGCAAGATTAACAAATTATTAAAAAAGTTATTTCAGAAGGGGAATATTTACTAATTTTATATGTTCTTTGAGAATATTTAAGTAAACCTTTTGAAGATGTTGGTCTGATACTTTAAAAATTATTGATCCATGAAATTGTGGATAACAATGTGTCTGTTTTGTATGTAGATTCACAAGACAATGAAATATATGTATTAAAATATTTTTTTTAATGGAAAAGGTAATTTAAGATTTTTTTGCACTCTGATAATTTATATTGCTGTCGTACAATAAAATCTGAAAAATGAAAATATTGGATGATATTACTAACAACTTATTTTAATATTTACAGCTTTAAGAATAAATAAGTAGTCTGATTTGTTTGCAAAGAGATTTTTCTGTTGTTTGTTTTGTCGTGGTAGAAATCATTGGAACATAAGTTTTAAAAAGTTTATATTTAGGTGACATTTATTTGGGAGTGAATCTCTGTAGATCAATCCTAAATGACATATTTGTTTTTAGCCTCCTTTTCTACTTATACTATCAAGAGAGGAGGGATGTCAGATTAGGTTGTTGGCTGCTGAGTGACCAACTGACCAACACATACACATACACAGAGAGAGCCACAGATTCACCATCACGAACTGTTACAGTATGGTCAACCTGGATCAGTACTTTGTCAGGGAATACCTCTGTGGCAAAGATAGTGCATGTATTGCATGATCTATGTACTATTGTCCTCTTTATTAGTTAGACTGTGACAAGAAGCTTGTGTGTATTTCCCACCTAGTGTCATTGTATTTTCATTATTATTGTTCAATTTGTTTTATCTATTTCTAAAACTAAAAGGTTAAGCTAAAAGGTGTAATGATAAATAGTAAATTGTTTGTTCTGAATTAAAAGTAAACAAAAAAAGTAAAACCATTCTTATTTAAATAGAATCTTATTGTTACTGTTCATCATTGATAATTTGTAATTCTAAGGCATTTTGTCTTATTAAATTCCCTGGGTTATGGAATACTTTTGAAGCTAATGAATAGACAACAATTATACCTATACACTTGCTGTGTGTGGCACTGTTGATAACAATTGAACTTTAAAGGATCTTATTTGATATTCAAAAATTGTCAATCTAAACAACTTCAGTTTAGTGTTCAGATATGAGGTCCATGTTAAACTTCAGGAATGGCCATCGATAAAGTTAGTTCTGACAGGGTGTGTGAGTGGAAAGATTTGCCTTACATTGATAGGCATTTATATTCCTCCCCCTTTTTTTTTCTTGCTAGAGAAAGTAGATAAAATTTTACGTAGGGTTTATTTATTCCCTACTTTTTCTTTTTTTTTCTTATAATACTTGGTGCTATAAAGAAAAAAAAACACTTATATTGATTTTTATTTTTATTTCCTTTTATTTTCTGGATGTGAGAATATTCATCCATCTGTTTAGGACACTTGTGTTCATTCACTTCTTTCTTGGAAGGAATCATTCTCTTTCATCTTAGGAAATTGCTTCTTGAGAAGATTTTTCATCAGTTGATGTCAATAAGCAAACATGGAAATACATATACTTTGTAGATGTTAGTAAAATATATTTTTAGATTTGCTTCATACTACCTTTTGATTAAAAAAAAAAATGTTCTTTAATTTTTTTTTTTTAAAAAAACAAATTTTCCAGAGAACTATTTGAGAAGTGACCTTTTTGATTGTCGACATAAACACACTATGTATGTAGCCAATTTGGTAGCATTTCTTCATGCTCCTGAGGCAACAGTTTTAAGGATGACTGGACCAGGAAGAATAGGTTGCAGCTGTCTGTTTGAATCTCAGTGGCATCTACGTTATTGGTATTTTACATATTTAAATGTTTACTTGAAAAATGATAGTAAAATTGTTGCAGATATTTATATTTATGGAAGATTTCTTTTGTTTCAAATTAATTTTTATATTGAATTCTTGAAACTACACACAGTTATGTGTTTGGAGTTGTCTGTTTTAGATCCAATTTCAATTGTGTTTTTTTTCTTTTCCTGCTATATATATATATTTATATATATAATCTTGGAAAAACGGAAAATATTAATGAGTTAATTTTATTTGGCTTTTTATTTCAGGATGGTGCTACAAAGATTTTGCACAATCATGTCAAAAATGCTAGTTCTCATTCTGATTCTGATGTACTTTCTCCACGAAATGCTACAAGTCCTGTCTCGCGGTTACGTCCGCCATCTAGGTAAGAACTGACTACACATGAGTCAGTGTTAAAATATTTGTCATGTCCTTTTAACTTATAAAAGCTATTTTATGTAAATTGTCAGTCAATCCGTTAAGTGCCATGATCATGTCTCGAAAGAAGATTATTCTGCAGTAGGTTGCCATTACTTTCTGTGGTAGACTGGTTGCCAGCCAAGGCTATAGAACCCAATCTATACTGTTATTTAACCCAGGACTGGAGATGGATTAATAGCTTTCCTAAGGGTATTTGCGCAAAAGTGAATACAAGGAATTCAACTGGAATTTGAACTCTGCTCCCCGATTCTTGTATCCACCGTACCATAACACACATCCTGCACCACAATGCATATGTAAATTGGATTTGGCCTAAATCAAGACAATATTTTCATTTGAATTTAATTCATTCTGTCATGTAGGCTTTTTCTGCTATTTAATTTATATAATTTTATCTGATGAATAACATCAAATTTGGTTATTCTTATTTATGCTTTAAAAACAAATTTGACAGTGTAATGTTTGTTGCAATCCTTGAAAAGATAACTTCATATTTCAATTTGCTTTATTTTATTTTGTTTAGATAAAATTATAGATTTTGATAGCCATTTCAACTATAAAGCATTTTATGATTTCACACATTAAAGAAAAAATTACATTTGTTTAACCATCATGGATATGAATTTTGTATTAGTAATTTGTTTTCTCAATTTAGATCTGGAGAACCTGATGAATATGAAACTGAGAACATGAATCCTCAAGATATTTATAACTCTATAAGGAAAACATCTGCAGATATTCAGAATCTGAGCTACAATAGCAAGATGGATCACTTTGATGACGTGAAAAAAAAGAAAGAATTCACCTCACAAGACAGTGGCATTCAGGATTTGCGTAATGACAGTCCCGATGTTGCTGATCCACGTAAGACTGTCTACAACCCGACCCATTACCAAGATGAGGTAAAGTGTAAAATGTACTCTGGATATATAGTTTGTTCTGTTGTTTCAGTTTCTATAATTTGCAACATTTTCATTTTGTTGAATTTCTGATTCTCTATCAACTTCTGTAGTTGTTGATGCAGAATTTTACTTTTTATGTCAGCCTCAATCATTATTGCCAATTTTTGTGGCATCAAGAATAAGATTACTAGTTTATTTTTCTTATTTTTGAGGTTTGCTTTGTAATATTGTAAATTAAGTTACTGTAAATGTGACTAAGGCCTATTTAATGCATTTTTAAAATTTGTTTGCTGATTAGTTACATTTATATACATTGAGTGACTTGATTGTAACTGTACTGAGTTGTAATTCTTTAAATAGAAACTTGGAACTCCTATTGAATAAAGTAATATAAACGGCCATGCTGAAGGTTACATTTCAATTCAAAGGATAATATATGTAAAATTATACTTTTCACAATGCACAGATACTATATTTTGATCATATCAGTGCACAAATACTTTTATACAAGGCAGAATTCTATCATTTTCCTTTTTTTAGCAGCCTACACTCAATGGATATAACAGAACAACTACAATTTCAGGAGCCATGCTGGATATGGAAAATGAGTTATTTAATGAAGGTAAGTGTGGCTGAATTGAATTTTTCTTATTCCCAAATTTAAAGGTAGCATAAAAAAATTCTGATAATCTTCAATAAATTTTATATAAGTGGGCCTTTTTGCTGGACCAAAAAGGGATACTAATAAAATAAAATAAAATAAAAATTGGCCTAATTTTAAGAAAGTTGGATGTGCTGAGAATTTTTCACCATTCCTTTATATAAAGAAAAAAAGAAATCTATTTGAAGCTGATATTTTACAAAAATTTTGAATAAATTCAATTTCATTAACAAAACATAATAAAATTTATATTATGTGTGAAATCTTTCAACATAAACATTCAAATTTAATGTTTTCAGAAATTTGAGTACTTGTCATTCAACTGATATAAACTAAAAATAGCAGCTACTATTTTAAGCATAAAAATATTTTTCATTTGTGGGACTTTTTTCTGTTAATAAAATCAGCTTTAATAATTGTTTTGATTGTAGCTTTGTACAATTTTCTGTTTACTATAGAGAAATTGATATTAATTTTGATTTCTTAATTTTAATTAAAATTGTTAATTATTATCATCCTCTGCTTTGACATTGATTTGTAGGTTTCATTTTTTCTTACATTAAGATAATTATCTCTATAAAACATCTGAATATTTATAATCATGGGAAAATACAGATAATTTTGCCTTTTATAAATCAGATGTGAAAACATTTTTGTATCTGCCAATTTATACTTGTTCAATTTGAATCTGCACTCTTAATTTGCATATATCTGGTAGTCAGAAATAACAAATTCTACTTAATAGCTTTGAGTGTGTCTTGGTAAAAAAGATTGTACTTGTGATAATCAAAATTTCATAGAATTGTACACCATTATATTAAGAATATAACAGATCTGTATAAATATTTCATTGTCCTTAAAAGTTCAGCAATAGAAGATTAGCAAACTGAATTTAAAGATTGCAAGTATAACCTTTTCAGATTTGGTATGATTTTTGTTTTGTATTTGTAAATAATAGTTCAATCTATTTTACCATTTTAATGCTTTGTATTTATACTTTTTTAATTTTTTTTTTTTCATATTAATCAGATGAAGAGTTTTAAGTTACTTGGGTTTTCTAGCAGTCTTCCTTTTAATCAGTTTTTGATTTATCGCAAAAATATTTAATCTACATAGTTGAAGAAAATTTCTTTTGACTTAAAAAATTATAAGGTATTTTTACCATTAAAACAGTAAAATGTTTGGAAACCCAACAGTTAAAAAAAATGTTTGAATTTTTCAATTGATAAGACTTTCCAGTAATGTTAGTAATAAAAGTTGATAAAAATATAAGAAAGGAAGGAAGAGAAGATATATGTAAAAAGTGAACTTTTTTTTCTTTTGTTTATTACTGTTAAATTTTATTGACTTGTATAAATTCAATGCTTTTATTATATAAGCAATATCCTTTTTTTTTTTTTTTCATCATTTACCATATTTTTTTTTTTAAATCAACTCGGTCAATGAGTTATTGTATATCCACATCATCCATTCATGCTTTTGTAGCTGTTGCTTGTAATTGGCTGTGTATATGTATGTGTAGCACTGCAGAACCAATTGTATAAGAGTTTCTAACTGTTGATGTCACTGCTATCAATTTCATTCATCCAAGAGATGTTTCAGGTTCATTGTATGGTTGGTATATTTATTCAATATGAAATGTGTAGTTTTAATAACAAATTTGTTTGCAGAAATTTCCAAAGATCTTCCTGTTATCACCAATGTCTTACTGTACTTGTTTCTGCTAAAGTTGATGAGTCTAGTTAATTAATCTCCACAATCCTTTCTTAACAGGTTATTTTTGCTCAATATTAAATTTCTTGGAATTTTAACTATAATCAGGCATAGACTTGTCTTTTACATATTTGTGATAGAACTTAAGAATGCTGAATTTTTATAAGAGATTTGTGGGAGGGGATCTTTGATAGAAAAAGTTATTCTGAAAAAATGTAGAGATACTTTTTTTTTTAAAGCTCGAAGCTCACTTTGATGTAAGGTTGGTGGAGATGCTGGATATACAATACTTTTGCTTAAAAATGTAATATACTGAAGAAGAATTTGATGTACATGTGTGAATGAAATGTGTGTTGCTCACTGCCATATAACAATGCGCTGCTCCTATTATTTTGTTCAGCTCCGTGGAAGTCACTGCTGGGGATACCGGTAACCGATTGTGGTGAGATTTCTTCCCCCAACATTACTCAGTGTTTTCTGCTTCCACCTCTACTCTACAAGTTGTCACCTCTTCCCACTCATTTTACCTTCATTTTCCCCCTTCCCCTCTCACTTTGGGTACTTTGCTGGCTAGGTGACCACTAACCATAACCATTTGTCCACAGAGGTGGCCTTTAATCCCGCAATGACTAACACTACATTGTTTTTAATGTTCATGTCTTTGTCAGTCTTCCTGCCTGACATCCAAATGCTCTTGTATTTAGGCAGCTGCTAGAGTGTTGCCTTCTATTGTGTCATACTGCGCGCTCGTTGTGTAGTATAGTATGTTCCTCCCATATGCGACAACACCTTATCATTGTTCATATCATTATTTGTCTATTAATGATTCATCTCAGTTACATCATTTTGTACCTAAAGTATGATAAATAGAGAACCAAAAAATTTTTTAAAATGAAAGATATGTTGGAAAATTTTATACTAATTTTTAGTTTTCTGTTAATTTTATATGTATTGACCTTCACCAGAGATATTTTGATTTCAATATAATTATATGCTTGATATTTAAGGTTTGTAACACATCTTGTAAAATAAATAATATTCTAGATTATGGTATGCCATGAAGAACCATCTGTTGATTATTTAGATTCGGTAATAGCGGATATAAAATATCTAATATTTGAAATTAAAAAAAACTATCAGTAACTTGGCTAATTCACAATTAGGCTAAACATTTCCGAATGAAAATTTCCCCTCTCATTTCTGTCTTGATTTTTATAATAAGTTGGTGTTATCTACTCTATAATATAAAATACAATGAGATTTTATACATTCAATGGTCATAGGCCTTGATCTGTCCTTCATTGGTCATATGGCCTGATTTTCCCAAAGAAATATTTCATTCTTATGGTAACAGAAAATATTACTTGATAATAAGTGGTGATTTTCTAAGCTTAACTTAGATGTGGCACAAAGCTGAAAGTATGGGACACATAGTGAGGATCGAACTCACTTCTCAGTCATAATTGTTCTAGCAAGACACTCGCTTTTTAGGAGACAATGATGTTAAAGCATCACTTTTTTTCATGTTAGATTTTTTTTTTAATACTTTTAATGATTTTACAGAATAAGTTTTTTTTTTGTTTTTTTTTTTTAATATGTAATAACAGATAAAAACCTGAGAGTACTCATTCAGAACCCAATGCAATTGCAAAATGACTTAAATATTGCCATCATTTTAATTATATTTTTATTAAAATATTTTGGTCATTATATTCTAGCTTTTTTTTTCTCTTGAGATACAATGGCTGAAGGTTTTTGGTTAAATCTACCAAGATAAGTTTTTTTAAGATATAGTTCTTTGTCTTATTTTATAAGAACTAAGGATAAAGAATTATTTGCTGTATAATGTATTCTAGAAATACATAGATATATACATGAGCTTCTTTTTAAAGTACAATCCCACATTTAAAATTGTATTTTCTTGATTTTCTTTGTTGGATGTAGAGCGATTTCGAGCAAAAGTATGAATTTAGATTTCAGATTAAAATTAATGTAATTCCATGATTTTTGGTTTGAGCTTTCCACCCTTACACATTCTGCCACATTTCAGTGATAAATATGTAGGCCGATTTATAAAAGTCTTTTGCTGGAAAGGAAATCTCATTTGATATTTATAAATTATTTATACGAATACTAGCAGCATAGCCCGGCGTTGCTCGGGTGTAATGAAAGCTTTAAAACTAATCCATGGTCCTGGAGCTCAGACTCTTTGGACGTTGGCACGAAAGACTAAAAAGTAATAGTTGTTTCCAGTTAAAGCGAAACAGTAGACTGAAAGAAAAATGAATGGATGTAAGTCAAATTTTGATTTTCTGGTATCGATATCAAATTTTCTGCACTATTGTAAGAGCTGCAACCTTGAAACTTCTGAATATTGTTTCTTATGTCTTTGTCTATGAGTGTATCAAATTTGATTAAAATCGGACCACACCTTTTATAACCCGATTTTTTCGATTATCGATTTTTGATATTTATTGGGGGTACCTCGACACAAAACCTAGCTAAGAACACTCACAGACGCTTATAGTACAACTGTGTCAGTTTTCAAGAAAATTGGTTCAGCCGTTTTGGAGTCTATAGGTAACGGATACACACACACAAAGTTCCATTCATAAATAAGTTTAGATTTCTTCATACTAATATTTCTTTTTCTCTATATATTCAAAATTTGAGCTGCAGTTTTTCTGGTAAATTTTATTCTAGGAAAAACATTGTTTCAATTAAAATTTCAACTTAGAAAATAATGAAAAACTTACAGAAAGTCTATTCCCTGACTATTTAAAATCTTTTTATTAAGGGGAAAAAAATAAAGACCTTTTTCAGCAACTATTAGATTTGCGCAAAAGTCCCAAGTGGTTTCTTGTTTGACAACTAGAAACTTGTTTAGACAGCTGTTTTTGATCATTCAGTGTTCATTTATCTTTTGTTAAGGCAAGAGAAATGATGACAGACAAGATGCACTTGAAACACTGAATGTTGTTTCTTTTTAAGTTGGGTAAGATAGTAGTTGAATGTGCTTGATGAAGCCAATAGAGATGGTTTGGTTTGAAACTGTATGTGTTGTAAATGGTTGGCTAATTTCAAGAAAAAAGAATTTGAATTGAATATTAAACCATACTATAGCAGATCACAAGAATTTGGAAGTAATGACTTGCAAGTTCTTTTAGAGAATGGACAATGCTGGAATTGACTATAAATCTTAGTGCTGATCACTCACTCAGCAGATGCAATATGCAAGTGCAAAATGTGGGGAAGATTAAAAGAATGGGTGGGTGGAAATTGGGTTCCACATTGTTAAATTGAAACATTGGACTGTGTATCCACCATTTACATTTCAGTTTTTGCTAGGCATAAAAAAGGATCTTTTTGTGGAGGATTGTTATGGGAGATTAAAAACGGGTTCATTATAATAATCCATAAAAATAAAACTCTTGGATTTAACTAGAATAATCTGCATTATCAACAACAAACCTCACCTTATTTACAAAAAAGTTATTTCTCTATATTTGGTAGGATATCAAATGGTGTCATGCATATTATGAACTGTTGCACCCTAGGGAAACTGTTACTACAAGGTCTTAGTTGTTTTGACTTTAAGTGATGAAATTTAAAGGAAAAATGGCCATTTACAGAAGGAAGTCAAATCATCATATTGCTGCATGATAACCCTCTTCTAAATATTTCTTTATAAATTCCAAAAACTCATAATGGAGTTAGGTTTGAAATTTTCTTCTGTTGTAACATGTTTGGTCAAGAATTTAAAAGATATCCTTGATATTCAATGTTGATACCTTTGTCAAAGCTAGTGCCATTCTATCAAGATAGAATTTGAAAGCTTCTGCAACATTGCCATAACGTGATATAAAGTCAAGGAAAATATTTTGATGAGAAATATATGCACTTATAATTTAAGTAATTTTGCACACACCTAATAGTTAAATATATATTTATTCTAGAGTAATTTTAAAAAATCACATTTTTAAATATTTTATATGTTGGCAAAAATTAAAGTATATCTCATTTGTCTAGAATGTTTGAACTTAGGCTGATGGAAGCTAGAATACTTTGAGGTAGAAGTTCCTATTCAGCTTGAACCTAAATTATCCCAGAATTTTAGTTTTTCAACATAAATACTATTAATTCTTCAAGCAAATTGATAATTTTTTTGTCACAAAGAAAAGTCTTTCATGATATTGCAATCTCTTAAGAATATTTGAATATTTTTTCTTTTTAACTACTACTTGGTTATTGATTATCCTTTAGTTTTCAAAATGCATGATCAGTGATTTAAGTGTTTTCACAATGTTACATGATGTAAATGCTTATTTTATCTAAAATAGTGTAACTACATAATTGTTTTTGAAACATTCTACAATTTCTTTTAAGCAGTAAAAGGCTACCTAGATAAAGTTTAAATTTAATGTTTTTGTAGTTAAAAGAAATTTTTTTTATTAATGAAAAATTAGGTTTAAAATATAAACTTATTCTTTTAAAAATGTAAATTTTAAATAAATTATTGAAACTTGTGTAAATTAAAGTAGAATTTTGGGAGGATGATATCGTCTATGCTGCATAGATTTCTTTTGTTTAATTATAAAGAATGTATTTTCAAATTTAGTTTTGTATGAAATATCAAACTTCAAATTTTTATAATTTGTAATGGGCTTGTAAATTGATACATTTTAAAATGTAAACATTATTTTACTTTTCTATTTTTTTCTTTTTAGCCTGTATTGTCTCATAATAAAATCTTTGTGGCCAGAAAGTGAATCTCTCTCTTTTCTCTCTCTCTCTCTCTCTCTCTCTCTCTCTCTATATATATATATATATATATATACATACACACACACAAAATATTTGTCAAATAGGCATTACAGTTCAGTTGATTCTATTCATTATTTAAAACTGTCAGTATTTCTAGTATTTAATGACTTTAAGATAGTCATATACTTAATTTTTTTTATTATAGGGGGGACCCCCCCCCCCCCCCCCCGGAATATTACTTAACATTAATCTGGCTTCCAAGTAAGGATATAAAATACAGTTTTTACAAGTTAGCGTTCACATCATTCACTACTCGTCTTTCCAGTCTTGTTAAAATAGAAATCAAACTAAGATCTCAATAAACAATATCTTTTGTATGTTTTATTATTTGTTATTTTTTATTTATTTTTGTTTTTAAAATACCTTATTTAATTTTATAATATCATTGAAGTTTGATCATTTTTTTTATTATCATCCTTAAGGAAAGTTACATACAAAGTTTATAAATACTGAAGAAAATGAGATACAAAGATTCTTTTGTTTCTAATGTATTAGAAATATTATTTGAAGTATTACACATTCATATAGAGTTCAGTATTTTAATATCTTCTTTTTTGGCATAATTATTTTTATTTCTTGTAAAAAAAACTATTATGCAAGTATAATATACTGCATAATAGGTGTCTTTTTTTAAAAAAAAAAAGTACCCAATTTTATGTGATTTCATTTAAGGATGAGAAATAGATTCATATTTTTCAAATTTGCTACATAGGACATATAATCTTATTCTTTTTTTTTAGAAAGTTTATTTGGCTTGAATATTGAGGAGGGGTGTTTAATCTTTTTACAGTGCTGATTTCATATGCTTATTTTCTCCTGCTAGAATTACCTATCAAATTAGTAGAAGGATACTGGATTAAGCTTTTAATCTGTCTACACTTATGATTTTAGTATCTGTTCTCTACAGATTAATAATAATACAGTGAAATAATTTATTTTTCTAAGATAAAATCTCTTGGTGACTCTATACAAGTGATAATCTTACAAAATATTCAAGGCTTTGGTTACAATAGATGCATATAACAGTTCAAATAGAATGTTTTTATATCTAGTATGTTTGCTTAGATATTTTATTTTATTATTTTTATGTTTATTTGCTTAGATGTATATTTTATTCAGACACTAGATGTTCTTGTAATTGTTTTTTTTTAATTTTTACTATTAGAAATATATTTTATGTTTATTATGATTATTATTATTAACCTGTAGCGTGAGTAAGCATGCAGAGCATGAGATTTTAGTTGTGTTAAGTTGTGTGTTTCTTGTCTGTAGATAATAGTTCAGCTGCTGTGTATTTTTGTCTCAAGATTTACTAACCTTATTGTTATATTGCATCTTGCATTGTAAACTGTTAGATATGTCCATTTTTTTTTCTTTTTAATCAGTGACTCATTTTGATTTTGTTAAAACTATAAGTGTACACTTTTATTTGAAGTCTTCATTTTTATTTAGTTAGTATATTGAAGTGTTATTGTTAGTGTCCTCCCTTGCATGATCTGTTTCTACTGCTACTTACAAAGAGTTATATATTTGCACTATTCAGCCAGTTTCTTTTTTGAAGGCTATTGTTTTTATTTTTTTTATTTTTTTTAAATGTCTTGCTTTTTTTCTTTTATATTTTCTAGACTTATAAGTTTTTAATATGTAAAATACAAGAAATAGATTTATCTTACTTGAATATTTTAAAGACCCTAATAAATATCAGCTCAGTTCATACTTATATATTTCAATATACTTTTGTCTGGGTTATTGTAGCATTATCTATTTTGTGAGTCTTTTTATGGAATTTTTAGTCTCTGTTTATGACCACTTTTTGGTACAACACATTAACAATTCATACATTTTTCATTATCCCCCAAGAA
The DNA here is from genome assembly GCA_037127315.1 of Ascarosepion bandense. Classification (NCBI taxonomy): domain Eukaryota; kingdom Metazoa; phylum Mollusca; class Cephalopoda; order Sepiida; family Sepiidae; genus Ascarosepion; species Ascarosepion bandense. The sequence continues at coordinate 8,808,883 of JBBBDQ010000851.1, forward strand.
AAACTCTTCTGCTTCTGTTCTCTCCAAAGGTTAACATTTGTCTCATCCTTCAGTGTTTGTGTGAATTATTTAACTACTAACACTAAAAAAAAAAAGAAAAAAAAAGTCCTTTGGCTTTGAATACAATGGAGCTGATATTCCTCTGTTCTGTTTAGGTACTACCTCTAGATGGATCTATTTTTACCCAAACTCTGTGGTTCTTTGGTGTCTCTCCTCCTCTTCATATTTTCTCTGTTGCCTGAACAGGGATCTAATTTAATTTGCACATAGGCACTGTTCTCTTCTAAATCTGTATTCAATTATTTTTCTTCTTTTGATTTTAGGCACCCATCATGACCAAGATGAGCAAATTCAAGAAATTCTTACAGAGCTTTCTAATCACAATTCAAGGTAAGTCCAACCACACAAGATTGATTTTCTTTTGAAAATTGTAATAAATTTTGCTATCTTGATGTGCATCAGTCTAAAAAGATATAAAGCTTTTCATTCTTAAAATGTGTATTCATGTGTCTCTTATCGAGGATTATTTTTTTTGTTCTTATGTTGCTGATAATCTTGCCTATGATCAGGATCATAAAAATCAAAATTTTAATCATGCACAGGTTTATCAAAAACTGATATGAAAGATTGTTCAAGCAATAAATATTTGGCATATTTATGTGATAAAACAAGATTAGAAATGTAAACTTTTTAAGGTCTATAAAATCTGCAACAATCAACTCCTTACTGAGAGTGGAAAAGATTTTGTCCATACTATGGCATTCTATATTAGATAGCCAATTCATAATGTAGAGAAGGGACAGAACTGGTGGTTAGTTTTAAATGTTCCTTGATCCAGTGAGAGCAATGGGAAATGTTAATTTCAGTTTGACTTTGAGCTTAGCCAATCCAGTGTTGTTGGCTTAAGAAATTCATAGAAAATTTTCTTGTTTTTGGAATATCATTTATTATATTTAATTGAAGATTTATTTATTTTGTTTGGAGTAGCTATATTATTTTTTATGTAGATTGCAAAAACAAACTTTTGGGTCTGTAATTCATTGTGCAAAAAATAGTATTTAAGAATCCGGATTTTACTTGTTATTTTGAATTTTAGGATTATTATTTAACATTTTTAAATTAAAGCTTATTAAATATTTTCCCCCATTAAGTTTAACATTTTTTCACTCTAAGTTTATTAAGGTTCTTCTGAAAGAAAAAGTGCTTTTCTTTCATGAGGTTTAGATTTTCTGAATACTTACAAGCTTCTGCTTTTTTTTTTTTTTACTTTGGAATTTAAAATAAAATGCCATCATTTGTCAATAGCCACAAAGTTATTTTAATATTTTTCTTTGGTATTGTTATTCATATGAATTATTTATTGATAAAATTTAATTCTTTTGAGTAATTTGTGTTTTTATTTTAAACATGCACACATTTACCAGATCAAACATTAAAGTGACTTAGTAATTGGTGGCTATAGGGTCACTCAGACTTGGAACAAAAGTATCTGACATGGCTGTTTCAACCTATAGGGGAATGTTTATATTTGGGTGGATGATCCTAGATATAACAGTTGCCTGGAATCCTCTCTGTTTTGAGTATACCAGTCGTGTAGCCCTGGAGGAATGAGGCAAATAAACTTCACTTTTATTTAGTTGCTGAAAGTCCGAGTTTATGATTTTAAAAAAAAATGTATTTTTCAGAAATGAAGAAAGGAAAAATGCAATGCATTCTTTAATGAAACTTGCTGTTGATGGAAAAGTAGAATTATGGGACAAGCATTTCAAACCAGTTTTGTTGATCCTCCTTGAAACCTTAGCTGATGATGATGTAAGCATTGTTTTTATTTATATTCCCTTTTAGTTGAACATTTTGGTAATTATTTTCATGCTAACACTGGAGATTATTGATAATTAACCCTTTATTGCATATTGGTTACAACTGTAACCAATATGCAACAAAGGGTTAAAATTAATTTTCATAAATTATTTATTTCTCTGTGTTAAAGAATGCTAATTCTTGCAAAAAAATGTTTTATGTAGTTTCATGTGTGTTTGTAGGATGTATAATAATATTGGAAACAAAAATGAAGAGACAAGTTGACAATCAAAAAATGTATTTTGCTAAGAGTGTCTGCTCTCTCTGGCTTCCTTAGAATAAAAGAAAGACCCAAGATCTGAAAAAAAGTGTTGGGATCTCTGAGGATAAGTAGGGACCATAAATCAACTGAGCATTGCATGTGATAAGGAAATTTAATTTATGGTTATCACTTATCTTCAGAGATTCCAACTCATTTTTCTTTACATACAGTTTTGTCTTTCTTTCATTTGAACTTGAGGAAGCCAGAGACAGCAGGTGAAACATGTTTATTGATTTTCCACTTAGTATCATTATCTTCACAATTTCATATAAATTACTTTTTTCCCAAAAAGAAAAAATTGGAAAAAAATGCAGAAATTTTATGAAATTGTCTTATAACTAAAAAGAAGATAGAATAAATGATAAACTCATTCCCTGTTAAAAATTTGGTATGTGATATATATTTAAAACTGTTTTTCTTTCTTTTTATTTCAGTATAAAATCAGGGGCTTGACACTGTGTGTGCTGCGTGACATTTTACACAACCAACCTGCTCAGTTTAAAGACTATGCTGAATTAACAATTCTTAAAATTTTAGAATCTCACAAAGATCCTATCAGAGAGGTAGTTCTTTAATTCCTTTCTCATTTTGATAGATTTAAAAGCTGTAACAAATGGGTTTTATTTAAGGAGTTGTTAATGAAAAGTATTTATAAGAGTGAACTTAAACGTTCTTGGCTCAATCAAAAAACCCTGTAAAAAAAAATCTCTTTGATCATTTTGGCATATAGGTTAAGCAGAAAACTTTTCAGCACCCTTTTGTGTTGTGTGTGTGTGTGTGTGTGTGTTTTCAATGCATGACCAAACATTGATTTATTTATTATATATATATATATATATATATATATAGTTCAGGATACTTATTAAAGATTAATTCAGTTTTGTTCAAGATTCAGATAGAATTAAATGTGCTGGATTAAATTATGCAAAAATGAAAATAACACTGACATCTCAATTGAATATATATTTTGCCAAGATAACACAAATATTTTGAAATACTAAAGTGTAAACTTATTCAATAAAATTGCCATTGGCTTCAATTACTGTGTCCAGATGACTTCAGAATCGCTTGCATCTCTTCTGGGTGGTCTCCTTGTTGGTGGATGCTGCCATAATCCTTGCTTTCAGTTCATCTTTGGTGTTACAAAGTGTTTTGTTGGTCTCTTGCTCAATAATCAAGCGGATTGCAGCCTGGGGAAGTGGTGGTCATATGTAAGAGGTGATGTTGTCACAGAAATTGTTTAACAGCCATGACTGGGTTCTCCTGTTTGTGTGGCATGGTGCAGAGTCCTGTTCCCAGACATATGGTCTTCCAGTAGCTACTCTCTTGATCCAGAACAGCACTACCTCCTCATCAAGACACTTGATGAAGTCATCCGTGTTGAGTGCAAGGCTATGAATAGTAAAATGAATGGAGGCATAATGTCGCCATCACTAGTGAGCACCTTCATAATCACTATTAGACTCGTCCAACTCTTTCCAAATCCTCTGCATTGTCCTTAGATTGACATTCAAACACTCTACAATGTTAGTATTAGTCTCCAGCACAAATGCTTAGCAGTATGCCATTTCCAAATTTTCGACAGTGAATTATGCCATGGTTCTCTTTTTCTCACAGACCCCATTATCTGTAGTGTGAAAAATTCCTGCAGTTTAAAGATTTATTATCTATTTAATTTTCAATATTTTCACACATTTTATTCATCTTTTCAATATTTGATAAACAAATATCAAAGAATTTGTTTTTTACTTAAAAGTAAAACATAATGTCCTGCCAAGGTTGAAAGCAAACAACCTGGATTCTGGGAGTTTTGAAAAATCTCTAACCAAGTTTTCAATAGAAGCAAAACGTCAGTGCTTACTATCATAAATGGTCCTGAGGTCATCTCATCCTCATCTGATAAGGCAAAACTCTTTGTTGTAAACTTTGCCTCTATCTCCTTGTTAGATGACAAAGGCTATCTCCTTTCTGATTCCTGTCTCACAGAGAACAATCTCAGTAAAATTTTAATCACTACCTGGGAAGTCTCAAGACTAATCAAAAGCCTTGCCCATAAATTGGCTTCTGGTCCAGGTAAAATCGAAGTGGTTGTTCTTAAGAATATTCACCCTGAGTAAAACTATCAAACTGCTGCTTGAAAAGAAATCCTTTCTAAGTCTGTGGAAAGTGTCAAGTATGCCTTGTTTTCAAGATTGTGGGTGAGCACTCATCCCCATTTCAGTATAGACCTATCAGTCTCCTCAGTGTGATTACCATACCTTTTGAAGTTATAATCAAGAAGGTGGTTGTTTTCCTCAATAGCGATAACCTCTTGGAGTCACAAGCAGTACAGATTTCAATTAGCCTGATCCACTGCTGATATCTTAACTGTCATTACTCTGAATCTGTGATGCATTACACAATAAATAAATTTGAAGGATGATTGCATTAAATATTTTGAAGGCCTTGGAAGAGTCTTCTGAATGATTAAGTCCTTCCTAACTGGTAGGCCCAAGAGATTGATGCAGCACCCCACCCCCGCTTCTCAATCCAACTCTTTCTTTTATTTTACATAAATGATCTGCCTAAGACTATATTCCAATCTTTTGTGAATATCTATGCTGAGGATGCAATGGTATATGAATGCACTTCCAAAACTTGAGATGACCAGAGCCTGTCAGATGATCTCTTCTCTCACCTTAGTTCTAACAGCTCAGCAAGGAAAAAAACTGGCTAGTCATATACAATGCCTCAAATACCAAACTAATGATGTTCCATCATCATTGAGTGAATCCTTAATTTTCACCTATTGTGATAAGCAGATGTTCTCTCAAGGAGCCTTGTGCCTTGAGCACCTATTATCCCTATAGACTGTGCCTCTTATTTCTTACTTTGTAACCCTCTATCCTGAGTGGCTCTTGGGCTCATGTACAGTGAACATTATTGTAAAAATCAAATCAAATAGAAAAATGAGCATTTTTATGTGCAATAAACCATACCTTTTAAAGGGTGAAATTTCAGAATCTGTATAGAGATGGATATAAAAATGTTAGTATGTTACAATAATATAAAACTCTTCACTTATTTTAAAAAAAATTTTTTTTACTTCTTTCATTATTGTGGTATATATATTTTTTCTCTTTGAAAAGGTTGTGAAAGCCGCAGAAGAATGTGCAGGAACACTGGCTAATGTTATTCCACCAGAGCAGAGTATTCGGATTCTGAATCCTTTGATTCTTAGCTCTGAGTATCCAGTTATTTTAGCTGCCATTAAAATGCAAAACAAGGTCAGTTTTAATATTTGTAATTATACAGTCAGTTCCCTTTGCTCCTTTTATTATCACTTGTAAATGCTTTTGTGACTGTAAGATCAGCCTATTTAAATTAGTTTCATACAGTCTCTTTGCTGCTAAGGTTATTTATCATTTTACTGTTTTTGATGTATCATTTAAATTTCTTATGCCAAATATGGCACAGAAAAATATTTTATCTTTCTAAATTATAGTTTGCAGGAATTTAATATAGATACCTTATCAAAGTAAATTGTCAGCATTCTGTAGAGTTGTCAAAGTACAAGGGTGAGACAAACTGCTTTCTAAAAATATGATTTAGGACACAATGTAAACTGAAACTTTAAGATTAGGTATAGTTGATTATGTGTGTGAAAAAAAAGGGGAGGGCATTAACCTTAACAGAATGAACTCAAGACAAACAAGGGACTTCATTGGAGAATGTTTGAAAGAATCCATACAGGCACCCACTTAGTCAGTTAGGTGCCATACGTGAAACACGCTTGGGCGATCATGTCTCAAAAGAGACATGACTGACTGGGCAAAAGATTATCCCGCAGTAGGTTGCCATTGCTTTCTGCTGTAGACTGGTTGCCAGCCAAGGCTATAAAACCCAATCTGTCCTGCTATTTAACCCATAACTGGAAGGAAGAGACGTATTAATACCCTTTCCCAAGGGTATTTGCACGTAAGTGAATGCAATGAATTCAACTGGAATTCGAACTTGGCTCCTCAATTTCTCGTTCCAAGCCGATATCTACTGGACCACAACTAGCTATAAATATTAATATCTTGTAGAGCCATTTATCAAAAAACAATAAGCAATCAACTTGGGATTTCAGTGGTATGATGCAAGAGATGAGAGTACTGGCAAATTCAACAGGTACATTAGAAGGTTAACACAGACAAGAGAAAACACAGGTACATGAAAATGAAAGCACCTGCCCTTTCGGAGCAATATTTGATAACATGCTTGAGGAATACTGGAGGGTGCATATCTGAAATACTGTTGACAAAATCAAAATAATAAACTTAGTTCAAATTGATTCATTATAATTAATATACAAATATTACATTTATAAAAAAGGTGGTATTAAAGGTTTGGGAAAATAAACTTGCCAATTTTGTGTGTGTCCTATATATATATCAAGAAATAAGTGCATTTTTAAATGTTGTAATACACCAATTGCATTTATATTTATTTTCTATTATTTTCCAAACTGACATTTAATGTGATAATATAAACATTTAAATGATGTTCCTTTATATTTTCATAATTAAAATACATTTATACGGTTATGTTTTCAAGTTTCAATTTCTTGAATTTCGGATATTATTAAAGAAATTAAAAAAAACGAAAAAACATGGTTATAGCATTCACTTACATGCAAATACACTTAGGAAAGGTATTAATTCGTCCCTCCCATTCACTTATGGGTTAGATAACAGATTGGGTTCTGTAGCCTTGGCTGTCAACCAGTCTACCGCAAAAAGTAATGGCCAGCTACTGTGGGATAATCTTCTGCACAGTCAGTCATTTCTCTTTCAGGACCTGATCGCCCAAGCATGTATCACATATGGTGCTTAACTGACTGATGGTTATTACCAGACTAAAGGGAGGTAACTACAGTAGAGCCTGTTATGATAATATTGACTTTCTTCTAGCAGGATTTTTAAAGTTCGGATTCATTTATATAGTTTTTCTTTTTTAAAGACAAAATAAAAGACCTATGTATCTATAAAAAATACTAACCGGTATATGATTATTATAAATATGTTAAAATTTGGGAAGATGTTAATTTTATTATTCTAAATATACTTATAACTTTTTAAGGGCATTATTTTCCATAATTTGATAGCATTTTAGAAAACAATTTGGAAGAGAGGGGGAAAATGAGCATTAATTTTGTAGAATTATGTATTTATTTCATTTTTATCAGGATGAAACTTGTTCAAAAATTATATATATATATATATATATATATATATATATATATATATAATAATAATAATTATTATTATTATTATTATTATTATTATTAAATAGAATGAAAAGAATCCCAACATATATAAGAATTTTTTCTTTTTTATTTACAGGTTATAGAACTTCTTCCAAAAGAGGAGTTAGAAAATTCACTACAGGAAATTGTTCCTGGTTTACTGAAAGTATGCATTTTTTTTTTTTTTAATTGGAAAAAAGTCATTAACATATTGTTTATGAATTAATATTCCAATTCAGAATTTTAAAAGACATTGACATCAAGAAATTGTAAATTTCCAATATTTGCATAAATACTTGTTTAACTTAATTATCTTCTGAAGCTAATTTTCATTTTTAGTTTTGAAAATTTTATCTGTCATACTGCTTGAAATGTCTTTCTTGGAAATTTAGAAGTTAACAAAACAAATTCCATATTAAATTTTACTATATAAAAGTCATTTTTGTGTTGAATTTATTTATTAACTAGCAGTATAGCCCGGTGTTGCTCGGGTGTAATGAAAGCTTTAAAACTAATCCATGGTCCTGGAGCTCAGACTCTTTGGACGTTGGCATGAAAGACTAAAAAGCAATAGTTGTTTCCAGTTAAAACGAAACCGTAGACTGAAAGAAAAATGAATGGATGTAAGTCAAATTTTGATTTCCTGGTATCAATATCAAATTTTCTGCACTATTGTAAGAACTGCAACCTTGAAACTTCTGAATATTGTTTCTTATGTCTTTGTCTATGAGTGTATCAAATTTGAATAAAATCGGACCACTCCTTCTATAAGCCAATTTTTTCGATTATCGATTTTCGATATTTATCAGGGGTACCTCGACACAAAACCTAGTTAAGAACACTCGCAGATGCTTTTAGTACAACTGTGTAAATTTTCATGAAAATCGGTTCAGCTGCTTCGGAGTCTATAGGTAACGGACACATGCAAACACACACACAGTTCCATTTATAAATAAGTTTAAATATATTAACTATGTGTATATTCTGTTGAAATGTGAATTTGTTTCATTATGGTTTGGAATTTTAACATTGATATATAGAGTAGAATGTTTAAAATGATGGCATAAGAAAGGCAGGGTTGTATATAATGACTACTTATATAAAAAAAACAAAAAAAGCTACCTGAATTAAAAAATAATTTTATCTCTGTTTCTTATTTTCTCATTAAAATAAAAAAGCAATTTTACCAAAAATTATTAATATTGTCTCTTACATGATAGTAGGTAGTGAAAAGTCAAGTATCAATTTTTTCACAGTTTAGAAATATTTTTAAAAATACTCTTATCTCTCATATATCAGTGAGAAATATTAATTTCTGGTATTAATTTTTAGTTTTTTTTTTTTTTCTCGCTACCATTCTTGATGTAAATAATAGTTTTGATTTTACAATATTTACAATTCTTTATATAAAACTGACAGATGACTACTTTTTGACCTTCAGAGCAAGTAACACTTTTGGAATCTTGTATCTTGTACATGTGGACCCCAATTTACAAAAGCCTTGTTCCGTATTTAGGTGTTCTGTTAAATATCTTAATTTGTATTTGTTTATGCTTCTGAGATGAGGTAGTATTTATACTATTTACATTATTCAGACTATTGTCCTCATCTTTGTTGTCATTTTTTAGGATGTTTTGGCCACTGTACGCTCTGGCCTTCTTCAGGTGCTAGAAATTTTGAACCGAACCTAATTGAATCTTAATTTTTGATTATATATTTAGCAAGCTATAAACAAACTCTTCGAAACAGTGAACAGATGATTTAATTCCAGAAAATGTTCAAAACTTTTTATTAGAATTAGTAAATAAGTGCATATATTGACTTTTGTTCAGTCTAGTAGTAAAAAGAAATTTTAATGAAGCATACAGTGACTATTGCATTTACTATGAAATGTGGTATGTTAGTCTAGTCTGTTAACTATTGTGTTAAAACTACAGATATTTATATATTGTCTTTTTTAGAGCTATGATGATTCTGAGAGTACAGTTCGCAAGGCTAGTGTATTCTGCTTGGTGTCCATTTACATGACAGTTGGTGACAATTTGCGGCCCTATTTGAGTGAGCTGAACTATAGTAAGGTAGTACTTGTTTTTGTACTTACAATTTTTTTCTTTTTTAAGATTAGTGGTGTTGTTAAATTCTGACAATTGTTTTATTGAAAATATTGTGCTAATTTTTGTGAATTGGTATTTCATTTAATTTTTTTTTTGTTTTTTGTTTCAGATGAAATTGCTGAAACTCTACATAAAACGTGCACAGTCACAAAAGGAAGGTGCAAAAGGCTCTAAATCTCCACTGGCCACTGCCGACACATGATACTGATTAGTGACCATTTATGTATGGTTATTACAGTAAATAATAAAATTGGGAAGTTTTCCACCAAATGCTTAGAGAGAACAAGTAAACAAGTTTTCATGTCATAAACCACCTCAAGTAAAATCACTACAATAACAGCTACAATAAATACAATTACCACACTATCTTAAAAAAAAAAAACACAAAAAAATACTTATTTCTACTGTCACTTTAACATAATAATGATATCCCCCATTACACCCATTTATAACTTCCAAGGATTGCTAGTATTTAGACAGATTATTTTTGGTCTTTTGGGCATACTAGTAACATTACCAGCTATAATTAATATTACTGCTGCTGCCTTGTGAACTCCACTACCAAAAGAACACAAAAAAAAAAAAAAGCAGAACATGTCAGGAACTTATTTTAGCAGTAGCAACTGCAGCTTATTTTGACAGTGTCAACTACTTACTACTACTACTGCCACTGAGTTCCATAAATGACTGCTGCAGTTAATTAATATTATTTGTATGCACACACACACACACACACACACACAAACACACATATATATATATATGTCGATCTCCATTTTGCAGCAGTCTTAACATTTTTACTCTTCCTGCTGCTGCTATTGCTCTGTAGAAATATGCTGGCAGCCATGATTTGCAAGCTGCAATCAGTGGAGTCTCAAACTGTCATCAACACTATGACCACCAACACAACTCATAGATTACTATTATTCAAAATTCTACTTCTATTATAAATAATTCTAAAATGCTTAAATTTTACTATTACAGTTGTCTGGTCTTAGGGAGTGGAATTAATATACTTAACTCCCTTGAGTAATCTGTGAGGTGTCTACATGTGTTTTTTTTTTTTTTCTTTTTTTTTTAATTGACGTATGTATAATGAAGAAAACAAATAGAACTCTCCCAATTCTTCTTACTGTTCTTTACTGAACTGCCCTGCATCAGTCACTCGATACATAGTACTTTGCAACAGTATGATAAATTTCCTGTTAGATACAAATTTTTTTTACCTATTTTTGGTTTCCATCCTTTTCCCCAACTTTGTAAAATATAGACACCTACACATTTTTTTCTCTCCTGTGTTGCTGCCTAATGCTGTTTTTTATTGTTTCTCTTGAAGATGGCCAATTATTTGGTGGGAAAACTTTTTTTTTTAAATATTTAGAATTTGCTCGGGCCATATAGTTGGGGGCCACAAGTCTTATCTGCCGTGTTTGTGTGTGCGTGGGTATGTGAGAGAGAAAATTACCAAAAAATAAAAAGTATGTACCTCTATCGCATTTGGACTGGACAGTCCGATCTTTAAAATGAACAAAATGGCAAAACAATTCACACACACTCACACACACATGAAGAAATAAAGACAATCTTTGAATGAACAATTTTCAAACAATTTTTCCTTTGGATACTCTCCACTTGAAGGGGGGGGAAAAAAAAGTGGTGGGTAGAAAAAAAATTGCGAGTATATATTTTTTTTTTTGGCTCTTCTGTTGTTCTGTAGCTGCTACCTGGAATTAAATGTAGCTGATATTGCCATCATCCTCATGATCATCACCAGAATTGCAATTGAGGCTGTTGGCTACAGTGTGCTAGCTTCATACATCTTTTAAGATAAATTGGTGGAGAGAGAGAGAGTGACTACTTGGCAATTCCACTGTCAACTGACCCAATCTGTCTCCCTGGAGGGGTACATTTTGAGTAGGTGACATGGAAATTTTGTGAATCTGCTCTGCTTTTTCCAGTGCAGTATCCCTTGTTAGCTTCTCTATATCTAGTCGGATTTTGTCAAACAGACCAATGCCTACAACTTGTAGTAATACTAACACAGCAATGCAGCTATTTCTGCTTCTGTACATGTGATACTGTAGCTGGGCTGCTATGTTAAACAATGATGACCTTTCACCCCTTCTTGTAATTATTGTCGACCAATTGACCGATCTATTTATATTATCAACTCTCACTTGTCCAGCTCTGCTGAAGTGACGCTACAAAAAAGCAAAAAAAAAGAAAAGAATACAAAAAAAAACAACTAATTTTTTTAATTTTATTTAATGTATGCTTTCTTTCTGTTATTACTTTAAATTTCTTCCTCTTTTACTTTCAGGTCAATATTCTCTTACTTGCATAACTTGATTTCAGTTTATAACAGATTTTTTAAAAGTTTTCTAATAATCTCTATTTATTTTGTGTTACATGTTTATTCATGGCCCATGGCTATTGATCAATTATTGAATTCCACAAACTTTGTCAACATTTTGTATATTTTTTAAAATTTTTTTTATTATTTAAAAAAACAAAACAAAGCGAAAATAATCAAAATTAGTTCATATGTCGTCTCTTTATGTTTATGTAGCTCTGTTTCTTTTTCTCAGCTGCTGATATTAAGGTGTATGTTAATCAAGATGCTGGGTTGACTCTTCCAATAAGCCTCAGCATTAGGTTTTATGAATGATCATGCCCCTTCCCAGAACATGGCAGAATAACAATGCTTCTGTGTATGTGTATATATATATATATATATATATATATATATATATAAACACGTGAGAGAGAAGGAAAAGTAAATCGTTTCTACTTATTTATTTTTGACATATGTATGTACATTGTTTATATCTATTTTAATATACTGTATATGCATAAAAAGCACAGGTGATTTATAGATGGAGTCAGCCTTGTATTTTCTTGTAATATCAATCTGAGGCTCAGACATATTACTTCACTCTTTATTCATCAAAATTTGTTTTTAATATTTTGCTCTTGGAGTTGTCAAAGAAAGGTCAGTCAGCATTACATTCTTTAGTGCCCCTTGTTGGTCTGCATTTAGGCCATCTCTTCAATTTTGGTTGCCTTAAAACACTGTCAGGGCTGACGAATAAATTGCAACCACTAACACTTTTTTCTCCAGTGTTCATGTGTTGTATATGTGAAAAGTGGTTGTCAAAGAATATACACATTACATATGTGCTATATTCTTTGTAGGACATTATTTGATTATGGGCCTCCATGGTTTGCTTCAGATTTTATAAAAAGCTGCACAATTCCATGATTATCTTTGGCAATTCCAGAGCTGGTTTGACATTGCATTTTGTCAGAGCATTCTTTTTAAGTGAGTTGGTTGTAGTGCTCACTCATTTTATACTGGTGGGGATTCAACCTCAGACTTTGTGGCCTTCAATCCAATATTCTATAACCAGTCTACTTCTCTTGGCTTAAGAATACACTAGGATGTCTGAAAATTGGAAATGAATGCCCGCCACCCATTCTTCTTATATATTTTTTTTCTTTTAGATACCTCTTCTAGCATAAAGTTTTAAAATAAGTATATTAGAAGAAGAAAACAAAGGAATTAAATTTTATAAACTTATGTGAAAGCGTTGAATTTACTGTCTTGAATTTGTAATAACCAGTAATCTCAAAGGGCTTATTTGAGCACTGCCAATGTTTTTCTTTTACTTCTTAATTTTACTTGAATGTTTGAGCATTTCCGTTTTGTTTCAAACTGCAGAATTATTTGCATCTCTTGGATTGTTTCAGTGTTTTGAGTGTTTGGCTTAGATGAAGTGCATAAACAAGGCTTTAGAAAAAAATGATTGCTTATTTGTAACATCCGAGAGAAATTGTTCATTTTTAAGAGCTTCACTAGTCATCCATTCTGTTGTACCTTGAGGTGCAATTCAAATAACTTTTTAAAATTGTCACATGTCAACACTCGTTTTTTAAGGGGTCTATTACAAATAGGGTTCATTTTCTTGGAACAGTTACTCCTTTGCATCTTATCATATAAAATATGAATTGATATTGTAAGCTGTAATATTTTATTGATTTAGTAGATATGTTTTAGAGGTAACATTTTTGTAACTGTTATATTCTAGAAATATTTAAAGTTTTATAAATTTTATTTTTTTTCATAAAAATTTAAAAAAGAAAAAACCCAGTTAATTTTGGTTATCATATGCCTAAGTGTTTTTTTTTTTTTTTTTTTACAAGTAACAATTTTGTGTTATTTAATTGAGATGGTCTTATTCAATAAATTTGACATTTTAGGATAAAAATACAAATGTATGCATAAATAATATTTTATTGAAACTAACTTTCTTTAAAAAGACCTTAAGAGTTTGTACTGGTTATCTTTTGAAAAGATTTCTAGTGGTTTACAGCTGAAACAAATTGCTTGGTAGTATTTTTGAATTAGAGCTGAATTATGATATAAAGACTGTCCTAAAATGAATTTACAAAAAAGTTGTTAAATATAATAGATTCATTTTTGAACTTTGTCTATGGCTTATGAAAAGAAGTGAAATATTAGGTTTTATTCTAAAATTTAATACAAACCTTTTTTTAAGTCTAATCATTTGATCAAATACGTGTCTGTTGCTTCTGGAAGTTGTATTACATTAAAAAACTAAAAATTTTAGATCTTCTTTACCTCTCTTTCTTCTTCCAATTATTGTATATTTTTAGCATAAATTCTCATCTTTTAAAGGCATGAACTGTTTCTATACAGGATGACTATCTGAATATTTCTGTATAGCTGTACAAAGCCTATGTATCTTAGTATGACAGTTTGTCCTGTCTCTTAATTCCAAACACTTTCCTCTTGGGATTGTTGCTGAAGTTGTTTATCTAATAGTGTTTAATTTTTAACCTGCTTGTAACAGGTATTCAGATGATGGACATGTCTTTCAAATATCATGACCACTGCATCTATTGGAATTTATCACTCTTAAGTGTGCTAGAAATTTCCTTTTCTTTGGTTATCCAGAACTATTCTCTTAATAGTGTGGGACTAAAACAAATAGAAACAATAATTGTTGGCCATGCATCTTTACATCCATTCAGTTTTAATCTTTTCTTGTTGGATCTTAATTTATATTCATCTTCACATAGACGTCTGCCAAAAGTGCTCAAGTTCTACACTTTTGCTGTTTTTATTCTTGCTTCCTTGATTAAGAGACAACCTAATTTTAGTAATTTTATCCAACTATCCACAAAATTCTAAGTGTATGCGTGTGTGCCAGTAGAACTTGCTGGTTGACTTGTTCATATTTTAAGTACCCTAGGTCCAGAGTTGTCAGGGAGTGGGGGATGGAGGTGGGTCTTTGATCCTAATAAGACTGAATTACTCTGCACCTTAATCCAGACGCAGTGTTTCACATTTTTGTGCATCATTGATAAAATTCAAATTCACATTTTTTCTTAAAATTTTTTAAAAAGAAATTTATTTCTGTTATATTTATTTTTAATTTTGGAATTTGAATTTTTGATATAATGATCAATATGGTACTGAAAGGAAGTAATGTTTAGGCATCTGAATGTGTCCAGTCACAGGGCTTTGGCTGCCAATGATGTGATTTCATCTTTATTTATTTTTCTAATCTTTCAGTTTATCAAATATACTGACCAATTTTTTTTATTTTTTTTTATTTTATTTTATTTTTTTTTTATAAGAAAAATGATTCCTCTTTCGAATATTTCTTATTCTGTTCTTGTTTCAGAATAAGAATCCAAATGCCCTAACTTCCCCTCCTTTTCCTTCCTCCTTCCCTGTCAATATTACAGCTTGAATTATTAGCACCATGTAAAGACTTGGGTTTACTTCATTTCTTTGCCTCATCCTTGTCTTTCTTGTGTTAATAAACTAAATGTCTAGGCCGATTCAAGACTGACTTTGTTGGGCAACTCTTTGGGGGACGATAGGGTCTGATGATCAGAGATTACATTCCTGGCTGGCCTCTGAATATGAGTAATAGCTGCTTATCACCAGGCATTTAGGGAAGATGGACAACAACTACAACCACCACCAAAGAACGATGATGACTGTAAGTGTCAAAACATGAACAGTGACTTTTTTTTTTAAAAAAAAAACAAGAATGACATAAGCAGTCCAGCAAATGGTAAATAGCCAGATTGTGCACAACTTGATATTCTGCTGAAACATTTTTTTTCTTATGTATCTTTGTAAAACAAATGCTGAACCTCTCACTTTTTTTCTCTCTCCTCCTCTACCCCAATTAGGAAGTGTTTTTCTTAATTGTTTGCAAGAGATTCCCTCCAAATTTTTTTTACCTCATCCTATCCCCACAAAAAAAGAGGGACAAATAAATGTGCACTTGTTGCTGGCTCTTCTGTTTCTGCAATGTGGAAAATAAAACAAAAATAAAAAAAAAACAAAAACAAACAAAAAACTGCAAAGGAAACAAAAAAAATAAAACCTCCAATTATCTTAGTGGAGGTCAATTGATTGAACAATCAGAAGGGATGACAGTCACATTGCCATGGTTACCATTGTGTTGTGTCGCTGCTATATTGGACTGTGCAGTTTGGACACATCTCCCTCCCATTCCTCTATTTCTTTTCTCTAATTTTATCTTTCTCTCTCCCCTCTACATATCTCTTATTCTTTTCTGTCCCAATTTCTTTTTTTTTGTTTTTTTTGTGCACTCTTTATCCTTATGCTTCTACTGTTTTCTTTCAGTTTTTCTTTATTTCCACTGAAACTTCTCTTCCCCAAGTTTCTTAAATGCTTGAAGCCATCTTGGCAGATCTGACTTGATTTTGTCGTCCGCATGTGCAGCTGCAGATTGCTCTCTGGATTGCTTTTGTAGCAATCTCCTCTTCTCTGTAGCAGCTTCTTATATTTCTTTGATGAAAAAAAAAAAGAAAAATGAAAAAAATCTTCTTCCTCCTTTCTGCCAACGATTTCTCTTCCTTATGTACATGTGTATAAAGAGTAAATATCTATAATGTGAGACAATACAAATTGTGTGCCTGTGTTGTTTGTTGCTTTTCTTTTCTCTGATGAGCAAGGGGCTGCAGAAAATTGTTTATTCTTGTTCAATTCATCCACAGGTATATCAGCAATATCTTAATGTGTTTATCTTATTGGTAAAACACACACACATGCATGCACACAAACAGTAGAGTTGCATTTATAATGTACAAAATATACATGTATTTCTATAACATTATATGGGAAATATGTACAGTGTTACAAGCATACATATGTAATTGAATCATGGATATTTTTTCACTACATATATTTTCACATTTTGAAAATATGTATTCTCATACAATTAACTTATTTATATGCAAATATTCGTTTTATTTAATTTTTGATAGTGAGCTACAGGATATTATTTTGATTCTTTTGATTTTATATTATATTGAAGCTGATTGGGATGTAGAATTTTTTTTGTGGAAGATATCTATATATATATATATATATATATATATATAATATAATATAGCTGACCACTCTTATTCGAGGGTTACTTGTCTACTGGGATGGCTAGTTAATCCCCATTGCAGATGCTTGCTCAGGCACACTTGTGTTTGTTCAACACCTGCAGAGCCCACCTACGGTTTATACTGCAACTATGCTGAGTAGACCTTAGCTACAGTTTCTAGGAGAGAATGCATTATGTAGTATGATCAACAGTCTTAACAACACCAGGATGCTTAAACACTGTTACGAGGATTTGTGTCTTCACAGTAACACAACCATTGACAGCATCTCAAAAGGAGCAGTGTGCCCAATTTCACTCACAAGGCTTGGGTCAAACTGTGCTATGGTTTTCAAGCACTTTTCAAAGGTGCTGCATGATGGGATCACCTCCTCCAGACCAATGACATCAAGAAGTCATCTTCCTGACAAATCAACCATGGTAAGATTCGAACCAAGGCTTCAGGGTCAGAAGTTTCTTTTAAAAAAAAAAACAAAAAAAAAACATTTCAACTTTTATCTCTAGTTGGAGACAAACACACTCACAAAAAGGCTACAACAATATTCTTGACCTGACTCATTCCCCAAAATTTGAATAAATGATCAAATAGACTTTTCTTTTTCTTTTGGAAGGGGTCAATAACTGTCAAAATACATTTCAGTGTGTATGTATGTATGTATATATATATATATATATATATATATATATATATGTGTGTGTGTGTGTGTATATATATATATATACACACACACACACACACACACACACACACCTTCCAAAAGAAAAGTCTATTTGATCATTTATTCAAATTTTGGGGAATGAGTCAGGTCAAGAATATTGTTGTAGCCTTTTTGTGAGTGTGTTTGTCTCCAGCTAGAGATAAAAGTTGAAATGTTTTTTATTTTTTTTAAAAGAAACTTTATACAATTGTATGCTTACAAAATCGCTGGTTTTCCAAGAAGTTACAATAGAAACTGAATTGAATGTCTCCATGTGGGTTGTTTCAAACTTGTTGCTCCAGCAGAGCAAGCTCTATCCTATTACCAACTTTCGGATTGACTTGAAAAAGTCATATTTTACACAAATAATGGAAAAATTTAAAACAAGCAGAATCACTCTGCATTATTAATATTACTTCCCTTTCCACTTCATTTCTTTTCAAGGCCTCTCAGTTACAGTATCCTTACTGTTAATTTAACTCAATTGTTTTTCTGTTGCAATAGCAGGATATGACAACACATCTATGAAATTCAAACATGTTATTGTTCAGTCACCTTCAGTAGCAGGATAAGCTTTTTGTACATCAAATGAAGTCATATACAGAGTAAGAAAGGTTAAATAAGTGCATGATGTAATATAGTTAGTGTTTGTGATATGAATTCATCTACTGTTTCAAAAGAAAAAAGTTAACATTCAAGTTTTAATAAAACACTGTATATGAATAAAATAGTACTATGTAAATATTTTCTAAGCTTAACTTACAAAAAAAAATAAAATGTCCCCAGGTTGAAATTAGTAATGGTTGCTATTTGCCTGATAACCATTACTCTATGGCAAGCATTTCCTGTTTGTATTGCTTTGCCTTGGGGCAGTAGAAAAATTGATAGCTTTGAAATAATCTGCCCAATATATGTACTGACATGAATTATACAAGTATATAATAAATTTTACTCAAAGGAAGATAGATAAGTCTTATCAACTGTGTACTGAAGAGGACTTAATGTCTTATCATATATAGATTTTTACGCTATCTTGTTGAACTGTATTTATACCATACTAAGAAAAACAAACAAACCATAACATATTTATGCTGTTATACTGTTGTCCTCATCTTTGTTTCAGTCATTGTAGGCTCTGGCCTTCTTCAGGTGATATTAGTTGGAATTTCAAACCGAACCCTTTATTTAGTCCATGGAGGTAAATTGTTCTAATTCCACATGCCATGCCTCTTTTGGATATGTTTTGAAATATTAGTGTAAATAGTTACAATACCTCATCCCAGAAATATATGCAAACTATACACAATTTACATAACATCTGAGTTCTTTTAGCTTTATGCTAGATCTGTTTTGAGTTCTGCCTGCTATTAGCAGTTAATATCCAATCAAGAATATCAGGCAGGACAACGAATTATGCTGAATCATAATTGTAGTGTTAAAAGGATAACCAGTCACTATGATAAGGGAAACTGAAGCATTCTTTTGACTTTGCATGCACATTCCAGTTTTTCTTTTTAATTCTAGTACTAGTTTGCAGTAAGATGTCTGTTGTGGTGCAGTGGATATCGGCTCTGAACAAGAAATCGAGGAACCGAGTTCAAATTCCAGTTGAATTCGTTGCATTCACTTATGCGCAAATACCCTTGGGAAAGGTATTAATTCACCACTTCTGTCTCCATTTATGGATTAAATAGCAGGACAGATTGGCCTTGGTTGGCAACCAGTCTGCTGCAGAAAGTAATAGCAATCTACTGCGGAAAGTCTTCCGTCCAAGCATGTATCACATATGGCACTTAACTGACTGACTTGAGTTGTTTGCAAGCTAGTCTCAAACCAATGACAAGGTTGCTAGATTGACCTAACAAGTAATGATTTGGGCTAATTTGAAAGACCAGTGCCATTAAGTTTTGAATTGCTTGCCATGATTAACCTCCAAAAGTCTCAACTAATGAAATTCAAAATTTAGCAACTTCTCTTTCAAAAGTAGATTAATCTTACAACTCTAATTATTAACGATCATTGAGAGTTCAAGTATCAATGGGTGCATCATTAATTTGGCCTTGTGCTGGACTAAAAAAACTTAACACTTTGCTGCGGATTAATTTATATTGCACTACTGAGTAGAAGAGCTTTAAAGGCTCTTGATGAACTCAACTGCCTTGTGGATGGACCGAGGGCGGCCCACACCATATTCCGTGGTCTTTGGCTGTTGGTCAGGAGCTTGGAGAGGAGATGGGCACTGCCAAACTATCTAAAAGCCTGCTGAAAGGATCATGCGGAAAAAGAAACATCATAAAAGTTGGATTGATTGAGACTAGATCAACAACAGCCATGTGTCTCATTGGTTCACTTCACTTCTCTAGTTGCCCACTTCGTGACAAGTGGGCAACTAGAGTGCTAAACACCAAGCTACAAATGCAGGTTACAACCATTGGAACATTTGCACCCTCTATGCTTTCAGAGAAAGAGTAGGACCCACATAATAATGTTGGGACTCCTGAGAGCCACCACTAATAGAGCACTGGGGAGGTAGTTTCGTTTGCCCCCCCCCCCCAAAAAAAAATGAAGCAATTAAGGGACTGATTATGTGGATTAAAATTACTGTTCTGCTGTATGTTTTATCATCACTGGGTGAACTACTTTTATAATCTGTGGGTTATTGTGATATAAAATATGAAATACATTGATTGATTAGGCAATTTGGTTATTTTTGAGAGAGCATGTTTATAAAATTTTACATTTTGACTAATACTTGCTACCAGCCTTTATCATTAACCATACATCTCAAACCCTCAACATAAATGGCAAAATAATCCTTAAATTACTTGCTGAAATAATCTTCTATAATAACACTATTTATTTGCTCATGCACAGTAACCTTTTTAAAAATAGGATTGAAGATTGAAATTTGATGTTCTTATCAAATCTAGATATTCATTTCATTAAACTCTTGTCTGTGCTTTAATAGACAACATGTAACACATTTTCTTTCAGTTGTCTGAAATATTACACAAAGTAATTTATGATGAAAATATCTAATATTTTTAAATTGTCATGAACCCCAGAGACCTTCATTAATAGTTTTTCTTAAAATAAGAAAACAGATGTCTTATGCAAAGTTCTTCTTGATCATTACACTGTTTAACTTAGCCAAGAATGGGTTCCTGAGAGCAGGGCTATCCATGAGGATTAAACTTGCTAAACTAGATAATGATTCAGGTCTACTGGCACTAGCTAGCTCAACAGTTCTACACTAGGCGCCCATTTTTTTAATTTTTTTAATTTTTTTTTTTTATGAATCATTGCGTTGTGAAACATTTTTGCAAAATACCATTGTATGATTAACATTTTATGTGGTAACCATTTTTTCTATTTACATGCCCCCCACCAAATAAAAAGATAATGCTATGAAGAATTGCACCAATTGCATATTTTCCTTTCATATTTTTGTGCTCCCCCTCCCCAAATATCAATAAGTTGCTGAAAGTTTTTCAAAAGTTGTTTAGTTGTGAATTTGATCTTGGTTCTCTAACTTGACAGCATCTGGCTCACTGACTTGTGAGTTCCAGCCATAGTGTGTACCCTATTATTGTAGCCTTAACCAACTTTGTTTAGTTTGGTAAATCTGTATATATGCTTGCATTTCAACCTACAAAATTTATCATTCTAGTGAGATATCAAGATATATATATATATACATACACACACACACACACACAGTAAATGCGATACTGGTTAGACTAGCAGATGGTTGTTTTTTTTTAAAAGGTTCTCAATGTACAAACAAAAGTACTTAATTTGCAGCATCAATAATATGTCCTCTACTTACTTGCTATCCAGGTTTCAAACATACTGGTCATGTCAGACAGTAAGGTCACCTGAACAGATTCAGATAATTTTGCATTGTTGAAAATTTGTATTTCACAATGACAATGCTTGGATTAAGAAATGCAGCAAGGGTGTCTTTGATGGTGCTGAGTTTTCAGAGCTAATGGGCCTATATGTATTGAGTAAAATCAATGAAATTGTCTATATTGACCTGTACAAGGATGACAAACTGATAATAGTGCCTGATAATAAAAGAGCAAATGACAAAATCAGGAAACTATATTTCAGTCTCTTTGAAAACCTCAGGTTTGATATTGAGGTTGATATGAATAGAAAAGTAGTTCAATGTTTGGATGTGGAATTTAATCTGCATACTGGCACGGTGTGAGGTCACACCGTATATGGAACTAAACAAAACTGAGATATGTAAAATACTGTGTCCAATCACCCTGTGAGCATAATCAAGCATGTCCCTAAATGAACTGAGTGTAGACTATCTAGGAATTCCTCTTTCAAAGAAATATTTGAAGAGAAAAAAAAGGAATATGTAAAGGCATTAAGGAAAGAGGGGGGCACAAGATGAGATTAGTATTTAAACCTCAAATTAACCAGCAAGTGTGGATAAATAATATAGCAAGAAATTTTATTTGGTTCAACATACTCTTTTAATTTGGAGGTGAAGACTAATATGGAGAAGGTATTTTTTAAAATGTCAAACAAACTTCCTCAAGTCTTGCATAAGATCTTTAATAGAAACATAGTAAAATTAAGCTATAGCTGTACTGGTAACTTGGAAATGTTTTAAAGAAACAAATTACCAGGTATTTAAAGGCTAACATACAAAATGATAGTGACTTGTGTAATTCCAGTGGACAGAAAATGGTTATGTGGGATGAACAGAAGGTAGTTTTAAAAAAAGGTTGTACAATCATAAGTCATCATTCAAGTTAGAAAAGTGAAGGAATTGTACCAGACTCACCAGTCATATGTTGTTTTTTTTGTTTTTTTTTAATCATATCACCCCGAGCAAGGTGGTAACGCCACTGATGTGCAGGGGGCTACGTAATAGTGAAAAGATTAAAAAAAGAAAGCCGGAAACCACATCCTAAACAGGGAACAAGGGATGAGCCTCTTAACCTGTTCAATAGACGTAGGTGGAGTGTGAACTGGGCGATAGATAGATCTATCTACTCCAAGTGAGAGAGAAAAAAAAAAAGAAATTAAAGTGATAAGATGTGGAAATTAAAGGAAAAAACAATAGAAACCCTAATGTGAAATGGGATATATTAAAGAAAGTTTGGCCTTACAACATTGGGGATAAAGTTTACAGGTTGTGCCAGGAGAAAAAACTAGCTATTGTAACATATTCAGACCATGAGGATTTATTAAATGAGGAGATGCAGGCATACAAAAAAGTATGACTTGGACCTGTGCGAACCTGATTGAGGATGTTGGTATTTTCTTCCTTTGCACGTTTCCACCCCTTCAGTGAGAATTCCAGTGGTTGTGAGCATAAGGAGGTTCCCCTTCTCTTTGGTGGGAGTTCTGACGATAATGCGCATAAAGAAGACTCAAGAAATGCAGCCTGCCCTTGCTTGCCTGATGAAACCGGTATGGTGGAAACCTGGGTAGCAAGTAAGTGGTAAACATTTCGTTCTTTGAGATTATGTATGACAGTGCAGTATCATGTTGAAACAGTGGTTCTCATACGATCAAAGAAGTTAAACACTGACAGGAGTGGTCAGTATCTAGATGGCTGGCTGCTTGGGAATACCAGGTGCTGTAAGTTTTGATGTGCTAGTGATATAATGGATAAAGACTTTGAATTGGAAGTTGGAAAGTCAAGTTCTGCTTCCAATTGGGTTTCTTATATTCAGTTAGGCACAAATACCCTTGGGAAAAGTATGAATCCACCTCTTCTATGGGTTAATTAGTAGGGGCTTGTATTACTAAATCATTACCTCAAAACATTTTTACAATCTAAAATTATTTTCTGGCTTTAAATTAACCTGAAAATGGTTAAAGCATAAAAACAAATGATTCATATATATATATATATATATATATATATATATATATATATATATATTTTAATCGATACTCGTACAATTATCAATTAAAAAAAAAAGTTCAAACAAATATGTCAATTGCTAAAACCATTTTGTTAACTTTGGGAATATTCTGTTAAATATATAAATAACAAAAATATATATATATATATATATATATATATATATATAATCTGTCTGCGGATGACTAGTATTTACGCTCTCACTCTGAATGAGCACTCTGGAAGAGTGGTAGACTTTGTAAACAGTAGCTACTCCGGCATTTACGCACCGCTCATTCGATAATGATTTGGAGTACTCTAACTATTGGGCGTGTTTATACTCGCTAAAAAGCCTGCCTTCTACTGGACGCTTATGGCCTAGGGGTGGAATCGCCGACTGACGACAATTCGGTCGGGTTTCGATCATGGATTAGGAGGCGACTGGAGTCTAAGCTGTACTGATGAGTGAGGCAGATCTGTCTGCGGATGACTATATATATATATATATATATATATATATATATATATATATTGTAACTAAGTTGTAGAACTCTTAGGTTTTTTACCTGTTGTTCATGCATTTACATTTTAAACCATTGTAACAACTATTACAATATTTTATATATATATACACACACACATTAATTAGCGCAGTTATATTTTCATTCTGAATTAAAATTCATTGTTTCCTTATTTATTTTTCTTTGTATATTTTTAAACAAATATGCAAAATAATTGGAATAATTAGAATTATCTCCCTTGTACCAGCTTTTTCCTTCGACACCTATATTTTCTTTTCTTGGGATAGACAGGGTGGTTTAAAAGTAAGTGGAATAGGTTTATGTATCAGTTCCAGCAAGATAGGGCCCACTTCACATTATTAATGAGCAATTCATGAATATATCGATGATCCATTTTCTGAGAAATGGATTGACCGAAGAGGAACAATTGATTGGTCAGCACGTTTACCTGACTTGACCCTTAATAGATTTCTTATTGTCCACCTACTTTTGAAGCGCCCTGTATATATTATTAGAGATTCACTGAACTTTAGATTTTGACGTCCGTATGCTGCTTTTAATTTTTTATGTGATTATTAAAAAGAAATCTGACTTTGTACAAGATTTAAATGAAAAATAATGTGCTTTCTTTTAAAACGTAAATAATTTATTTCTCCAGAAAATTAGCTTTAAATTGTGAAAAACACTTCAGTTACAAAGTAAAATGAATCCTCAAATCACACAAAGCCGGAAAATTTTTAAAAAATTTAGGAAACTTTAGAATAATTTATGCCATTCATTAAATAATAAAGGGACCTTTTTAACATTCCAAGATTATTTAATTTATAGTAGTTTTTTTTTAATTGTATTTTGCCTAAACATTTTCTAATATTGCATCAGCAGTACTATCACCATAACTTTATCACTGAGTGGGTATGGCCAACGAAAATGTTAATGTCTGGTAGAAAAATATTAATCAAAAATTTTAAAAGTGAGTTATTATTTTTTACCTCCTACTTTTACGACAATCATAAGAGCCTAAATTTTCTTTTTGCAAAGAAAACAAGGTTCAATTAAACAGCTACGAAAATCCACCACCTCAATTAAATCGCCAAATATCAATAATGGCTATTATCTTATCAGAAAACCCTTTATTGTAAAACAAAGAAAAATAAGATTCTATTAAAAATAAGGGTAACACGAGACAATTTTGTGAGAAATAGTTACTTCTATAGGTACATAGGGTTTTGATAGATTAAATTTAAGATTTCTAATAAGCAAAATACTTTTTCAAAACGAATCTAAATTGAGTGAAATGAGTTTTTTTTTAATTTCTACAAGTGGCTGATTCTAGCCATATTTACGATTCTTCAGACACAACACAATTCTCTTTATTTAAAAAAATATTTCAAAAATAAAATTTACTTTTCTGAAACATTATCAGAGAACAATTAGTCGACTTAGTCTAATTAATTTAATTTGATTTAAAACAAATATTACAGGAATGTATTTTTTAATACTAAGGTTGGTGTTATAAGGTTTTGTCATCTTTTTTCACGGAGGATATATCTGCTAAAAATACTTGAATAAAACGTGAGCGCCATTTTATATGATTTTAACTACACAGTAGTTTTAAAATTTTAGAAAAATAGTCTAATCTATTTTATTGAATTTTAGGTATTTGGGCTTTAATTTTACTGTAGTTACCGCATCAATTTTCGGATAATGCCATATATGGAGGTTCCATATTTACAAAAATCGGCACATTTATGCACACAAAATATAAGTAAATATAGTTTTTTTTAAATGAGAACGATTTTTGTAAAAAGTTCATTATTAATCGAAAATGATCTTTTTTTTTTTTTTTTTTTTTAAAAGAAAATGTTCCATAATATATATTATTTAGAAAACTAATTACAAGCTTTTCTAATTAAATAACGTCTTAATTTTATTGCATTTATATTTTATGATTCAGAGATTTTCGGTAAGTATTTTTACAAGAAGAAATTGATTTAAATTCTCCAAGGACTTATGATTGTAACTAATATTAACATTAAGCCAAGTCTTGGTAATTATTTTCTTTTATTTTACATCCATTACCCCTCTCCACGTAAATTCATGAAATTTTAAGAAATTAAATTTTGTTGGGAAAATTGGTTTAATTAGTTAAACGCTTGGAAAATGTAGATCATCTATTATTTTTTCAAACATTTTGCCTAATAGTAAATTTTGCTGCTAATAGTAAAATAAAAACTGAAATAAATCTATAACATTATTTAATTTGATAAGCTTTTTTCACATTAATTTATAAAGTTTCAAAAGTTGTCGTTAGTTTATTAAGTTCAGATTATATTTACTAATCGAAAATTGAGAAGTTTTATACAAATCGTCGTACCTTTGTATTTTTAAAATAATTTTTATTTTATTTGTGTGTTTGAAGTTCTTTTTTTTATTTTGTATGGTAATTTCTATGTGTATATTAAAAGATCATGTGTTTTAGAGTTTCTTCCCCTTACAGGAAAAATTTGTAAAATTATGTCACTTGTGATCGCTATACACTTATCTCGCATCTGGCGAACTGTCAACGCATTGCAAATACGGCGGAATCTAAAATTTTTGAGCGATGAACACATTTATAAACAAAAGTTAATTTTTGGTTATAAAATTCTTGCAAAAATAAAATATACATCTGTGACACTTTTTTTGAAAATTAGCAAATTTAATGTTGAATTAATCTGATTTACACAAGTATTGCTTATTTATAGCATGAAATTTAGGATAAAACTGTTAAACACAGAGTTGAACTTTCTGATCTGTTCGCCGTATTAGGTACCAAAATTACAGTGTAAAGAAATACAGATAGCAAAGCTGCTACATAATACATTTTAAATTAGGCATCACGATCAACTTTCTTCGTTAACTGATGAAATTAACTCCATGTGTCTCCATTCGCTGTTGATCGTCTTCGAACAGATCTTCGAAATGCAGCTGAAATGTTTTTAGATGGAGACTCGAAAAAAAGCAACACGAACACAGCAAAGGACAAAGATTCTTCAGTACATCTGTCTACGGAAAGGCTACCTGGTTGACAACATATTCTCTTGGCGTAAACTACTCGGGAAGGCTACCTGGTTGACAATATATTCTCTTGGCGTAAAGTACTCGGAAAGGCCACCTGGTTGACAACATATTCTCTTGGCGTAAACTACTCGGGAAGGCTACCTGTTTGACAACATATTCTCTTGGCGTAAACTACTCGGGAAGGCTACCTGGTTGACAACATATTCTCTTGGCGTAAACTACTCAGGGAAGGCTACCTGGTTGACAACATATTTTCTTGGCGTAAACTACTCGGGAAGGCTACCTGTTTGACAACATATTTTCTTGGCGTAAACTACTCGGGAAGGCTACCTGGTTGACAACATATTCTCTTGGCGTAAACTACTCGGGAAGGCTACCTGGTTGACAACATATTCTCTTGGCGTAAACTACTCGGGATGGCTACCTGGTTGACAACATATTCTCTTGGCGTAAACTACTCGGGATGTCCGTCTTTCCTGGTGGTCTGATTTCGGCTGTCTCCACACGTCAACCTTTCATTGCTGTCTGTCTTCCTACTTATTGTAATTTACTCTACATGTATCTCTTTTATTCGACTAGGTGGCGTCAAATTGCGCGACAATCCTTCAACAAAAAACTTCATACAATTGTATTTCGGTAAGCGGTTAAATATATATTATAATAGTGTGAAACTTTGACATGAGATATTTTCATACATTTATGAATTATTCATCTTTGTCATTTTGATTCCAATTTTTACTCAGACACAGCTCTCTACCTTTCACATATGTATGTCGCATGTATATATGTAACACAGAGATTAGGAAACACAATATGGATCTGAGGAAAGTCAGGAAATATATCGGACATAATATAGTAACCAAAACAAGCCGTAAACGAATAATTGTAATTGTACTCCGGTTTATTTAAAAATAACATTCTAAAAAAAAAAAAAATTCGAGACCGCAACTTGATAACAGATATTTGATATTGCATGGAGTTTACGAGATACTGGCGTTGTATCATTATAAATCTATTCAGGTACGTTCCAAATATATCCGTAACACTATTTTGTTGGGTGTGACTGTAGAGAAAATTCGCGAGTTTTGTAATATGTCCCATACACGGTCCTCAGGCATTAAATCTGGCAAGCGAACTTTGACAGAACCTGCCCCACTCTCTTCGGTGTCAAGTGCAAGATGTGTCTTCATAAATGTTGGGTCAAAATGTTTCTCAATATACAAGAAATAAGAAAGTCTTAATAAGCTCAAAATCGGGAGTCAAAGATTTCCTCCAAAATAAAATAAACGTCTACTTTTAATAAGCAACTTGCTTGCACAAAACACTTTGTTTACAGACAGCATTCATAATCTGCAATTTCTTCCACACACGAACTCGGCCGTCTGCTAAAATAAAAAAAAAGTTATAAATGTCTAACTAGGCAACACGACACCATTTTTTTTTTCACGATCCAATGATTATGTTCTTAAGTTGCCTTAACAGATGGTTTGGTGTCATTAAACTTATTTCAGCGCTTCATGGAATGGAGTATACGTTGTTGTAAAGTGCATTGATTGATTGATCGGTTGAGTGGAACCAATGTTGATTTGGGATGTAATTTGGTGCAATATTCCCTTTAGCTGGGTGACTACTATTATTGTTAGTTACCGGCGATCAAATTCTTGTAGCACCGGTGGATGGCAACAGTTTTCTATCCGGAATTATCATGCTCTTGGTATAATTTTGCTATTATTATTCGAGAAAAATCTCGATCAGTTAGCACCACAGAGACAGAATGATTCATCTTTCTGGTCTCAACAATTATTTCGTGGTCAAATGGTATTAAATCCTGTCCCTATTCACAATGTTGCCACATCTTCAGTACCTCTTCACTTATAACACTGACTCTATTTCTTCAAGAAAAGTGAAACCATACAGTGTATAGTTATCGGTAGTTTTTGAAAGTTTATTTTCTCGTGAATTTTAAATCAACTTTCTTCTGTTTTGCAAATGCTGTCATTCCTTCTCTTTTTGGAAGAATGGTGATAACAGCCAAATGGAGGAGATAAATTTATCTTATCACAATATAGCATGATATAGCAACATTTAGTTCATAGGGGAAAATCGATAAGGACTTGTATATACAGGGTTGTTCAAAAGTAGGTGGACAGCAAATGATAACAATAATGAATTAGTAGTGTCCGCCTACTTTTAGACCACCCTGTATGTTTAAGAGAACACTCTTAATATGCATATTTACAGGACACGAACGCGGCAATAGTGCGTTCATGTAGCGAATCGAATACATTTTAGAAGAGATGTAAAAGATAAGTGAATTATGGTCTTATTTGGTAAGTTGACTTGGCCGTACCTTGCGTCGATGAATTTAGCCTCGGAAAAGCAAGAGAAAATAAAAAGTTGAGTTACATGTTCTGATAAAGTGGCTCTAAATGCTCAGGTAACTTAAATTTCGCGTCACTTGCCAGTATATTAATTAAGGAATTTCTTACTTTTTGACACCTTCATAAATCTAAATCTAAACTTATTTATAAATGGAACTTTGTCTGTGTGTGTGTGTCCGTTACCTATAGACTCCGAAACGGCTGAACCGATTTTCTTGAAAATTTACACAGTTGTACTATAAGCGTCTGCGAGTGTTCTTAGCTAGATTTTGTGTCGAGGTACCCCCGATAAATATCGAAAATCGAAAAAATCGGGTGATAGGAGTGGTCCGATTTTAATCAAATTGGATACACTCATAGACAAAGACATAAGAAACGATATTCAGAAGTTTCAAGGTTGCAGTTCTTACAATAGTGCAGAAAATCGATAATATATATGTATAAAAGGCAAGATGTTTGTGTGTGTCTGTTTATCTGCCTGTATGTCTGTATTTTTTCAGCTCTTTTATTTTAGTTTTTGCTTCGGGTTTGGCTCTAAGTAGGTATAATTGTAGTTCTTAGTCTCAGCCATGATACTATTTACTCAGAGGACTTATTTAGCCTTCAAAATTCAGTTTACGACGAAAAAAACTTATTTGATATCGATACCAGGAAATCAAAATTTGACTTACATTCATTCATTTTTCTTTGTCTACGGTTTCGCTTTAACTGGAAACAACTATTGCATTTTAGTCTTTCGTGCCAACGTCCAAAGAGTCTGAGCTCCAGTATCATAGATTAGTTTTAAAGCTTTCATTACACCCGAGCAACGCCGTGCTATACTGCTAGTTATTAATGAGTCATGGGCAGAAATCAAGTTTTGCAAAGCTACAAAGCTTTTTAGTATTTCCTTGTTACAATGGTTGTCAGTGTTCGTTCCACGATGAAAGCCAAGATAGTAGCCTCCTATTTTGAATATTGACATTGACAATACAGGGCCTCCCGCCCGTTTCTCTTTTATAGTTCTTTGGTATATTAAGTTAAATTTGGTAATATATTCTTTTTTTTCGTCTTTTGGCTGTCTGTTTTTTTGTGTTTTTTTTTTCGTCACTTAATTTGTGTAAATAATTTTGCTATTCAAGGGTATTTTCGACTTTAACAAAGTTAAAACTTTGTAAGCCTCAGTCACTTTTTCCTTGTTTTTTTTTTTTTTTTATTTTTTATTTGGAGTAGATAGTTTCTACTATCGCCCGGTCTCACACTCCACTCCCTTCTTTTGAATGAGTTTAGAGGTGATCACCTTGTTTCTTGTTTAGGAAGGGGTTCCCGGTTCATCCCCTTTCTCTGGTCTTGGTGTTAGTTCAGCTGGAAGCTCTTTGCAGTTACGGAGTATGGTGGCAACGTCTTTACATTCTGAGGGTACCGGGTTGGCAGTTTCCTGGTTGCTGCTTCCGACTGGTAGTTAGGAGCCCGAACTCTTGCGTAGCGTCTTGAGAGGCTGCTCTGATCAACAGTTGAATAATACCGGGGTTCTTGTAGTGCCATATCGCGCATGGACGGGCGTCCCTGCATGAACGTTCGGTGGGCAACCCCGAGGCCACATTATGTTGTAGGCCGCGCCAGTCTCCATCCTTCACAAGTTGCAAATGATTGACCGACTGATTCTATTCTAAGACCACTCCTTAACTGAATTACTATGGAAAAAAGCAAACATAATAACAAAACTAAACCAGCTCATTTGAAAACGCCCAAACCTGTCTGCATCTCTTTCACTAACATACGCGGCATCCGCACCAACTTCCCCAGCGTAGATTCTTTCCTCCATAATAACTCACCTGATATATTAGCCCTATGTGAAACTAATCTTAACCCTTCTATCCCCTCATCTGAGTTCTGCGTTCCTGGCTACCTTCCCCTCTTCAGGAAGGACTCCAATGTTCATATGCATGGGCTTGGTGTCTATGTCAGCGAACACCTTCCCTTAGCTAGGGTGTCATCTTTTGAATCCCCAGATCATTCTTTCATGTGCTTCCGCCTCTCACTTCTCAGCTCGATTAGCTATCTCTTCTTTCTGTACCGCTCTCCTTCCTCCCCTGACTGTTCGTTACGGAAGGAACTCACTTCTAGACCTCTGCTTCACTTCCATCCCAGACTCTTGCACTACCAGACAACTCTGCCCACTTGGAAACTCTGACCACACTGTAGTGTCCGTCAATATTTCACTCCACTCCCGCCCGACCCATGAAACACAGACAAGTAGAATATCATACTGCTATCAAAGAGCAGACTGGGATTCGTTCCGAGACTTCCTCTGTGACATCCCTTGGAACAACGTCTTTAGTCTTCCCATCGAAGAATGTGCATCCGAGGTCTCCTCCTGGGTTAAGGCTGGCATTGATGCCTTCATCCCTGCTAGGAAATTCCAGCTTAAATCTCATTCGTCTCCATGGTTCTCACCCGCTTGTTCGGCTGCCATTGCCCACCGGAATCATTTCTTCCGACTTTATCGTAACTATGCGTCGGAACAAAACAGGCGCCTTTTCACTTCAGCTCGTAATAAGTGTAAAAGGGTACTTAACGAAGCTAAGATGTTGTTTGCTGCCAGAATGAAGCAACGCATAGCATGCTCTAAATTCGGCTCTAAAGACTACTGGCGACTCTGTAAAAGAGTACTTAACAAGAGCAAGTCCACAATACCCCCGCTAATCAACAAATTTGAGGTCCTCACCTCCCCAGCAGATAAGGCTGAATGTTTTGCCCGCAGATTCTCGAACAATTCGAGTCTGGACTCGTCTGGAGTTTTTACACCCGACTTCTCACCTAGAACCGAGGCACAACTGAATGATGTCCACATTACACCTTCGCTTGTCTCTAAGATAATCTTAAAACTTGACCCTCACAAAGCGAGCGGTGGTGACGGAATCCCAACCATAGTCTTAAAGAAATGTGCCCCTGAACTCTCCTCTATCCTTTCTAAGCTCTACAACCTCTGCCTATCTGCTTCCTGCTTTCCTGCCTGTTGGAAATCTTCCTCTATAGTTCCTATATTTAAAAACACTGGAGAACCCTCTGACCCTGCAAATTACCGCCCTATCAGCCTTCTTCCGATCTTTGGCAAAGTGTTCGAAGCCATTATCAACGCCGAGGTGGTTCAGCATCTCACAGCACACAGGCTCCTCTCGGACAAGCAATATGGTTTCCGCTTCACCAGGTCTACTGCTGATATGCTAACGACCATCACCGAGTACATATACCAGGCACTCGACAGGAATGGCGAAGCTCGAACCGTTGCATTGGATATATCTAAGGCGTTCGACAGAGTTTGGCATGCTGGCCTTCTATGTAAACTGCGGAGCTATGGTATAACTGGACATTTGTTTGAACTAATCCAGTCATTCCTCTCTAACCGCACAATGAAAGTGGTATTAAACGGACATGCCTCTCAGAACTACCATACAAACGCAGGTGTCCCCCAAGGCTCCATCTTAGGTCCTACACTCTTCCTGATATATATTAATGATCTCCCTGATTCCATAAGAACCCAAATAGGTTTGTACGCCGATGACACCACAGTTTACTCTCGCCTCCAACAAAAATCTGGTGTAGGCGTCAAAGCTAAACTTGCAGCCGAGATTGAAAAAGACCTCCAATCCATATTGGACTGGGGTAAGAAATGGCTAGTAAATTTTAATGCTTCTAAAACGAAGCTACTGTCAATTAACCATCATCGACAATCTCACCTACCTCCCATTAGCATGGACCAGGCTTGCCTCCCAGAGAGTAAAACACTACGCCTCCTTGGTCTCACACTTTCAGCGGACCTCAAATGGAATGACTATATCGAATCCATTGCTAAATCCGCTGCTATGAAAGTCGGTTCTCTGTGTAGGGCCCGGAAGTTTTTTCCGTCTAAATCTATCCTGCACATTTACAAATCTACCATCCGCCCGTGCATTGAATACTGCTGCCATATCTGGTCGGGTGCCCCTGCTGTTCTCCTCGGGCTTCTCGATAAGGTTCAGAGGAGGGTCTGTAATGTGATAGATACCGACTTGGCAGACCGCCTGCAGTCTCTCTCCCACCGGCGAGACGTGGCTTCGCTGTGTCTCTTCTATAAATACTTTCACGGCTTCTGCTCCGATGAACTTAGATCACTGGTGCCCCCTAAATACGAATTTGCACGAGATACTAGATTAGCAACTAGATCCCACCCTTTTACAGTGAAATCGATAAAATGCAGCCGTAACTTCTACTCCAACAGTTTCTTTCCTCGCACTTCCCGACTGTGGAATTCTCTTCCAAACGATTGCTTCCCCGACGGCTACAATCTCCAGGAGTTTAAATGTAAGGTCAATAGACACCTCCTAACACACTAACCTGCTCCCATTCTATCAAACACTCTTCCCATCTGCCCGACACTCATCCTCGCTATCCTTACTCATCTATCACCTTTCTCCTGACATTCCCTATGTCTAACCACTCCTTCTCTTTACCTTCCCCTATGTAGCCCCATGCGCAATAGTGGCAGTGGAATGCCTTGCTTGGGGTGAGATGATTAAAAAAAAAAAAAAATAGAGTACAAACTGTCTTAATCTTTTAAAAGTATTTTGGAAATTACTTTTTCGTTCATCTAGTTAGCATCATGGAAATGTATTTCTGCCATGAAGATATTTATAGTAACATAATAACACGTGATAATCTGCGTGTTAGTTCTTGGCTTCAAAGTTGTACTTGGTCTTTCAACTAAATCTTTGCTTCATGAATATTGAAGGTGGATAATGACCTTATTAATGATCGTGGCAGATCTATACTTTATTATATTACTCTTGAACTGTATTGTTATATGCCACTGTCGTGTTTGGTATATACTACTGCAGCTAGAATAACAAACGCTTTGACAGATAAACGATAATACACACACACACACACACACACACACACACACACACACATACATATAAACTTATATTTTTATTCCCTTTAGTAACTGTTGTGTGTAGAGAAGTAGTCAGAAGTAGGTACGAGGGCACTGATAGCTGGGTTCGTCTTCTCTTCTCACTCCAATCTCGTCTCCATCTCTCTCCCGATCAGTCTGTTTTATATAGGTCGAATCTCGTTTGAACACGTCATCTTTCAGGCCGCATGTTGTTTATAATAAACAATTTCGAGGTTTATATTCTCTGACCTTGGCTACGCTGTTTCTTAAAACCCAATCACATTTCTTCAATGCAGTAATATTTATTTTACTATAAATACATTTGTTTCCATGTCTCCTGGAAAACAGCTGTCTCAACACAATTTTGCCCGCCACTCGGCGTCTTCATTCTTTGACTTTTTAAAACAATATTTATTTTATTTTGTTAGCCAGCTTGCATTTTTGCTGTTTAATAACACCTAATCAATGTAAATACACTTCTGCGCGAAATTACACAGAAGGTCAGAGAATATATAACAGTATCTTTATGATTAAAAAAAAAATGAAATTGTGTGAACATGATGTAGATTAAGAATGAAAAAGATTACCCACTTCAAATTATGGAATCAATTCTTTACAGAGATAATGTCAGTAGTGGATACCGATTACAAGGTGGGAGAAGGAAAAAGAAAAATAAGGGAAATTTTGTTTGAGATGAGAAATATGAAAATTACTTTGATGTTACAGATATGGAATACATATTCAATTGATAATTACTACTATATCTAATTTGGTTTCTTACTCTATATCTCGCGATTCTTGACAAAATTCAAAGAAGCATCTGTAATTTTATTGGTCCTGATCTGACATTTTTTTTAAACAAATATTTTCATGGTAATTGTTCTGTTGAGCTTTTCTCTTTGGCGTTTCGACTGCATTAATTTAACTGTGCTACAAGATTGGCATTTAGGTCTCACAGTTTTACTGCTTATCCAACTAGATGCAGCCGTAGGTTCTATTCTAACAGTTTAATTTCTCGCACTTCTCGTCTGTGGAACTCCCTTCTAATTTCTCGCTTTCCTGTCACCAACAATTTTCAAGAATTTAAATGCAGCGCCAGTTGTCATATTTTGTCTTGCTGAATCCTGTTATTTTATTGTCCTTTGTCCTTACTTCTCCTCAAAAAAGTTTTCTCATTTTCTGTCACTCCAAGTATCCAGTTGCGTCCTGGTAGCATTATCGTCTTGCTTGGGATTAAATGATTAAAAAATCTATCGGCATTTTTGGTTCGGATCAGTATAGAATTTGTGCGCTTTGCCGTGGGTTTAAAGTGTATCAGACTACATTTTCCCGGCACACGGGCTGAGATAAAAGTGCTGTAGTGACACTGGCAAATTAATATGCCTAATTTGCATAAGTGCAAGAGAGGGCCTATATAACTCGTCACTGAGAATAAGTAGGGACAAGCTTAGTGACTAATTAGTACTAAACTTCACATCAAGTGCAGTATCTGTTCTCTTTCCCTCTGAAAATTATGAGGAAAGTATGGTTCAGGGAATTTTAACCATGAGACATCATCTTCCTTCATTGCACTAAAGAGGAAGTTTTGGTGGATATCGGTGACAACGTTACAATAGACGCGGGAACCGGGTAGTTTTTTATTCTTGGCCCATATGTACGCGTATGGGCACGCGGCAACAAATTGACCTTGTGTCACATCCTATCACCGTGGGGAGGTGGGTAAATAGAGGATCAAATTGTATCTATTCCATTTCCTCTGTCGTATTCCCATATTGCAGAGGAAACCTGTTACCATTGCCTCTGCTTAATATCACGTATGACAGTTAACTGACTGACTATTGTGTGTATCAGAATATGCTTGGTGCGTGTGTCTTACATTCTTTAAGTGTGGGTTTTATGAATGTTGTAATATAAAGAATGTGCGTTGTGGTACAGTGGATATCGGCTCGGAACGAGAAATCGCGGTGCCGAGTTCAAATTCCAGTTGAATTCCTTGCATTCACTTACGCACAAATACCCTTGAGAAAGGTATTAATCCGTCTCTTCCCTCCCGTTATGGGTTAAATAATAGGACAGATTGGGTTCTATAGCCTTGGCTGGCAACCACTCTACCGCAGAAAGCAATGGTAACCTACTGCGGGATAACGTTCTGCCCAGTCAGTCATATCTCTTTCGAGACATGATCGCCCAAAGCATGTATCATGTATGGCAGTCAACTGAATATAAAGAAGTGTATATGGCTTGTGTTTATCATTCTAAGAGCATTACTTAATATTCCTTCTAAATATTTTCTTTGTAATGAAGCGTATTCATTTTTTATTAGGGCGATATTTTTTAAATCAAACTTATGTCCTGTTTTATTTGTGTGTGTTACGAAAGAGTTCAGTGGGTTGTCTTAACGGAATTCTCTTGTGTTCATCGATGCGAGCTTTTAGGGTTCTGGAAGTTTCGTTTATATAGCTCTTATTACTTTTTGGCATTTAATGTGTTGCTTCTGTGTTTTCTAATAGTCTTGGAGGTGGTGGTTATGATGCTAGTGTCGGGGGAAAATGAACTAAGCCGACGCGGCCTTGCCATTGTCTGTGTCCCTGAGTGTAACAGGAGGGATCTATCTATCTATCTATCTATCTATCTATCTATCTATCTATCTATCTATCTATCTATCTATCTATCTATCACACTTTTGAGGGGAGTGTTTAAAGCAACATTCACTAATATAAGTAAGTTACGAACAGTTCTTTTTTTAAATTTGATAACCGCTAAAATGAAGCCAGATAGTTAGCCAAAAATGGCTTGCATAAAATTTTGTTGCTATTTAAAAAGCCTGGTTTGTCTGACAGACATAAGGGTTTCGGCATCCACTAGGAAAACGTTGGCTAGTTCTGGGATCTTGTGACACGATAACTAGGCGTATATTAAGGTGGATTTGTAAAATACGTATTTTATTATGATAGATTAACAATAGAAAAATAGTTTAAAAACATGTTTCGTTTAACAAAAGTGAAAAAGAGGAAAATAAATAAATAAACGCTTTTTCTTTATAAGAAAAATTGTGAAAGAGAAAAGGGTATCAGATTACTGTTAAATCCGACCAGGATTCCAATAAAATATTTGACTAAGTGATTTGATGTGATAAAAGATAAACTTTTAGGAAATAGATTTTAAGTTGACCAGGTTAAAAACTGTCTTTATTGTCTCTTAACCACACATTAAGAAAATAGGGAAAATTCCATTATCTTTTCTTTTTCTCCAGGCAATAAAAAAAAAACGCCTGGTTACAGGTAAAGTGTCAGGGCTATAAAACCATCCGGCGGCCTTCACACGAAGCTTTAAGATAAAAAAATCCTGGAAAATACTAAGGCTAAGTTCAGACTGGATGTCTGCGGGAAGTTTACACATCAAAGGAAGCAAAATTTAAGTACCTTGAAATTTTGGACCTACAGTCACCAATGCTTATCTTTTGTTTTAAGCCGATCGTCTAGTGGACTTCCGATTATTTCAATACAAATACAAGTGATTTTTCCGAGCCGATCTGTTGAGTCAGTTCAGTTCAGCCGGGCGTGTGTTTAAAGTAGGGAGACTCCGTTCGTCTGAGTCGGTCGGTTCGACATTTGATCTCCATTAATTAGAGTTAGAGCTGAGTGTCACATCACCTGCCCCAACTGCAAGTCTAACTCTGAACGAAATAAAGCATCGATTTAACTCATCCAAGTTGTGGAAGTTCTTTCCTTATAGTTTATCTTGTACCCCCAGCTTGAGACTCCGACTTTTGCAACCAACCCCCGGTAACATCACAGCGTGGAGAACGGCCGCCGGAGAAACTGTTCGGACCTTCCACAGGGGTGTTACAGATCTGACCAAAAGAAAAAAAATGAAAGCTGTCGACGACTACGAAGAAAAGAAAAAGAAGCAACAAGAAATATATATATATATATATATATATATATATATATATATATATATATATATATATAAAGTAGAAAATTCTACAAATTTAGAGAGATATACTATTATCTTTCTATCGTTGTTTGTGTAAGTTTGTAAAGTTAGAGAAATTATTCATGATTTTAACCTTATTATAATAATGCAAGATTTATCTCATCTCGATTTGTAAAATTGAACTATTGTCTAAACAAACTGGAAACCAAGGACCACTTGTGAATCGTTACTCTTGACAACTCATTTCGACGGTCGAATGAATCAATGTAAGTGAATATTTTGTTGATGATCATAATTGTTTTTATGAGCTCAACAGAATTGTAATTAAGCGTACAAAGGAAAGTTTCGTGCCTACTTGTTTTGTAAAGTTTGTATTCTGAGCTATTGTTTTTTATGTCTTTTAATAAATATAATTTTCCCACGTCTTGTGTGTGTGTGTGAGTTTTTTCAGTTTGCGCCATGATAGACTGGATAAGAGATTAGACGTTCTTTCTTCTCTCCCAAAGTTATTTTATAATTGGCGTAAGAGGCATCTAGAGATCACATAAAGCAATGCAAGCATTCCAAAAAAGCTCAAGATAAAACAAATTTTTTTTTTCATGTATCATAAAAATCATGTGACACGGATAATCGTCAAAATCCTGAACAAGGAGTCTGTACGCGCAGCTTACAAACTTCCTTTGAACGTTAAAGACGTTTAAAAACGCTTAATCAAAAAGCAGCCAAGTAGAATTAGAAATTTCCTTAATTCTTGAAAAAAAAAAAATCCCCTTCTTGCACAGAAGAAATATAAGAGGCAGGAATTTAATTCTGTTTAAAAGCTCTCGTCTTCAACGCGGTTGTCTTTCTTCTTTGAGAAAGAACTCATTTCGTTCAATACTTTTTTGCTGATTCTAACAAGACAGAATGGCCGTCATTAATTTTTGGGATTAAATGAATCATTTTCTTTCTAATGTGAAAATAAACAAATGATAAAAACAAAACAAAAAAAATGTACAGCAAATAACAGATTTTCCTCAAGATTTGAAGTTCGCATTCATGCAGTAGGTTTTTATTCCGAGATGATTGTTTTGTTAGAATTACACAAATTGCCGAATTAATTAATTCTTCTGCTAACAACACCAACAATAGTATATAAATAATATACTGATATATTAATAAAAAATAACATATCAAGTCCAAGGATGTGCAATGTTCGAATTCCAGTTGAATGAATGAAACAGAAGAAATAATAATACCGAATTTTAGGTACCTGCAAACATTTAAAAAATGAGCATAGATGATAAAAATTCCTCAAACTTAATATAGTTTTATCATCAATATTTTTA
The DNA here is from genome assembly GCA_037127315.1 of Ascarosepion bandense. Taxonomy (NCBI): domain Eukaryota; kingdom Metazoa; phylum Mollusca; class Cephalopoda; order Sepiida; family Sepiidae; genus Ascarosepion; species Ascarosepion bandense. The sequence goes on from JBBBDQ010000851.1 coordinate 8,848,568, forward strand.
GGTTAAAAGGGTTTTTATGTATTGTTTTTAAAATCCATTGTAGAACTTAGAAAATTTCGATTAATTTTTTTTTCTGGCGTCAACATTGTGCCATAAATTTGTACGTGAAATTTGAGCGTCTTTTTGCGGTGAAAAACTCATTTAGAAATTCTTGCAAAAATCAGACAATTGCCGTAATTTAATTAAACTTTCAGGACTTTTTTCACAAATGGATGAAATTATTTTAGAAACATTTTGTTTTTTAGAAAATATTGGTAAAAATATACTTTTTACATCTGCTACACTACTTATTTATTAGGTTTAATGTTTGTTAGTTATAATCACAAATCTGTGGAAAACTTAAATCGATTTTTTTTGCAAAACAGGATCACAGTAAAATGAATAAATACAATTTAACCGAAGACATAATTTAATTAGAAAAAAATCGTTTAATTGATTTTATAAATAAGATATTTTCTTAAGACAATAGTGTCCATAATATATCATTTTTGATAAATAATAGAATTTTACAAGGATTGTTTTCATTTTTTATAAACTTTAATTATCGTAATTCATAAAGTTTTAAATATTTTAAAATTCTGTATTAGTGTGTTGTGGTTAACTGATATTGTTATTAAGTAAAAAATGGTGCCAATCATAAATGTAACGACCCTCAGTATTTTATTAATTTTTATTTTATTTATTTTTGTTTGTGTGTATAATTTGTGTGCCAATTTTTGTAAATATTGACGTCCATAGACGACATTATCAGAATATTAGAGCGGTAACTATAGTAAGTTTAAAATCTATTGGTAATTTTCTAACATTTCCTCAACAAGCGTCTTCGTAAGTAAGACTACACGGCCAAAGTAACTAAAATTTAATAAAATATTAGATTCCTTATAGTGTATTTCTAAATGTTAAAGATTACTATGTAGTCAAAAAATAATATAAGAAACATTCACGTTATATTCGTCTAGTAACTGTCAGTTATATTTGCCGTATAAAAAATACCAAAAATAAGTCTAACGAGAAAGTTCTCATCATCTTATAAAAGACCTCACCTCCGTGTTAAAAACATTCCTGCGATATTTTAAAGTAAGTAAAATATTACATTTCAATTCAGATTAATTAAATTTTAAATCAGCTAATATATCTTATTTTTGAAATATTTGAAAGATGTTTTAAAGAGAATTAAGTTGTGTTGTTGACAGTTGTCTATTTAGTCAATTTCAAGTCATTTTTGGTGATTATAAAAATCAATTTGGAGTAAGTATGAAATGCAGAAAACCATGTTGCTTATTGAAAACATTAAAAGTCGGGATATACACATTCGGAAGAATCGGACGGAATATACATATCACAAACATTAACTAGGATAATAAACAACAACAAAAAAGACAAATAATCCCTCAAACTGTAACAGACGACAACTTGATAAAACAAGCTATAAAGATTCAAAATCGACATTAAACAAACCTAAAAGATGTAGCTTTTCTTGATATCCTTTTCAACTGTATGTACGTATTGTCCAGAAAAAACAATTTATTTCATATATGTACTTATTCCAACCATCCACATACTATGATTCAGAACAAATAACATAATCTATCAACCTCAGATTAACCCACAACTTGTAGAAAATGAAGAAAATAAAAATAACAACGATTTAAAAAAAAAAAAAAGTTACGAATGGCATTGAAATTTTTTTCCGAAAAAATAACATTAACGCAAAATAGGACCAAAAAAATAATGCAACAGAAAAATGAATATCTCTCGGCAAACTTAGACCTTCGTGCCTACAAAAAAAAAAAAAAAGAAGCCACATATCAAAAAGACATCTTCTCTCACTTTTCCGCTATTATATTAATTATTTGTACGTATTCGGTGATGTGAGGACTCCCGTATTGATTGAATAGAGGAGGGACTGAGGATTATTCAGCACTCGTGCAGAACCGCCAGTTATCTCTAGAATCGAACTTGAGAGATGCTATATATTGTTTCATTCTATCAGTAAACGATAACGTTGCTTCTTTTAAAACATGCTTGCATTGATTACGAGCAGAGACAAAGAAGTGTATTCTAATCAGTCGCGTCACTCCGGTACAGCGGAAAAGTGATTTCTGTGGGCAATAGCGGCAAAGCATGCAGGTAATCCAATAACTTTGATTTTCTCTGATTAGAAAATACCCATACATTACTAATTCTGCATTAGATTTGTCGATTCAAGGTTTTTTCGATTCATGTATCCTCTCCATTTTATTAACCGTTTCCATATAAGGTAAAATTCGGCATTCGTTGAATGAACATTTAAGTTGGTTGAAATTTATAAAGTTTTCCTGTTAAAACAATTTCTCATGAAAAAAATCTCTTTACTCAACTATATTTCCAGTATTTATTGCGATGGTGGGGGGAATTTTTTTCTTAACTTTTTGTTTGAAGTCGTGTGGATAGTCACAAGTCGATAATTATTTCCTCTTCGAGTAACGTGCTATGTCTATTCGTTGTTGCTGCTGTTGATTGTCATGTAGCCTTTTTATATTTACGCATCCACTACTGTTTTGCCTAAATTATTATTTTGATCTCATCCCTTGTTCCCTGTTTAGGATGTGGTTTCCGGCTTTCTCTTTTCCAATCTTTTCACTTTTCTTTTTCTTATTTTTTATCTTTATTTTTTTTTTCAATTGGAGTAGATAGACTAAACTATCGCCCGGTTCACACCCCACCCCACCCACGTCTATTGAACAGGTGTAGAGGCTCATCCCTTGTTCCCTGTTTAGGATGTGGTTTCCGGCTTTCTCTTTTCAAAATCTTTTCACTCTTGCGTAGCCCCCTGCACATCAGTGGCGTTACCGCCTTGCGCGGGGTGATATGATTAAAAAAAAAGGTTAGAATCAAGGAGATGAACGAGATTTAACTTGGAATTTCCTTGTCGGAATGAAAGCCTCGATGCTGGCTTTCATTCAGGAGAAGACCTCAGAGGCGCATTTTTGAACAGAGAGACTAAATACTTCGTTCCAAGAGATGTCACGAAGGAAATCACGGAACGAGTCCCAATCCGCATATTGACAACAGAAAGCTATCTTGTTGGTAGGAGGTTCTTGGCTGGCAGGGTAGCGAAAAGAGATGCTTACAGATGCCATAGTATGATCAGAGTTACCAAGAGGGCAGAGCTGACATTATTAGTCAGGGATAAAAATAAAGAAGAGATCTAGAAGAGAAGTGTGTCTTTCAGGGTTATGGGGGAAATGCATGATGAAGTCCACCACGTGCGTGAGAGATTGAGAAGTTCAGGGTTTGGATACCAGCAAGGTCAGTGACAGAGCATTTAAGCCACTTGGCATGATGGGCATTAAAGTCACTGAACGAATATATTTGCAAACGGGTTTAGGGAAATGGCCTTGTCTATATTGTCAGGAATACTATTTAGTACGCAACAGTCATGAGAGGAAGGGCGGGAGAGAGAAAGCAGAAATAACTGAGTTTAGTTGAGAGAGACCGAGACGTATGTAAGAATGGTCTGGAGATTCAAGAGAGAGTTTCCTAACCACCGAGAGATGTTCGCGGACATAAACTCCAAGGTCATGCATGTTTATGTTGGAGTCCTTCCCAAAAAGAAGGTAGTCAGGAATTGAAAAATCATAGGAGTGGATTGCAGAGTTGAGATTAGTTTCACAGAGAGCTAGGATGTCCGGAGACTTTTCAAGGGATCGATTCCACATTGCAAATATTGGTACGAATACCACAGATGTTGAAGAAAGAAATGTTAAAGAGTTTAGGTGTGTTTTGTTGGGCTGGTTTATTTTTTATATCTTTGATTGCTTATAGTCATGGTGACTTATTTTGGTAAGGAGAAGCCTAGCAGTCGGTCGTCAACTGTAACATCTGTGGAAAGGGAACTGGCTATGACTGCAGCATAGTGTGACCTCAGGGCTTCTCATCAGAGCTACTTGCAGGTACACCCATCCATTGCACTGTAAGAACCCCGATATTATTTGTTAATCAGAGCAATCTCTGGAGACGCTACGCAAGAGTTCGGGCTAATAACTACCAGTTTGGAAGAAACAACTAGAGTGCTCTTAGTATGGCGAGATGTCGCCACCATCCGCCCATATCACACACACACAAAAAAAATCGCGACAGCACCACTATTAAGGCCTGGGGAGAGGAAAGGAACCGGAAACACATTCCTAAAAACAGGAAACAAAGGATGAGCCTCTACCCTTGTTTAAAGAAGGAAGAGGAAGAAGATGAGAGGGGCGATAGCAAAGTCTACTCCTATTGAATGTTTTAAATAAGTAAAAATTCGAGATATCCATTACAGATTCAACAAAAAATTAAATCGGTTTCACCATCAGTTAATTTCTTCGAATTTTCGATAAGAAAAATACTTATATGGGTAGTTGAATCAGCTATCAACAGATTTTTGACCATGAAATCTTTCCCTAACATTCTAAGTGGAGACGTAGGGTGACACGGGTCAATCTCAAAAGCAAGCATGAATGGCCGGCTAGTATTGCAGCAGAATAAAAAGAAAGGAAAAACAACGAAAGAAAAATGATATAAAAAATAGGCGATTTCAAACGAGAAAGTTTTAAAATTTAAACACTCAAACCCCACGGAGAACATCAATTAGAAAAAAATAACAAAAAATAAAATAAAAAAACGGAATTTTACAAGAAAGAATACATGGAGTAGGCACTTCTGGGAGGAAAGAAGGGAAGAAAGAGACAAATACAGAAAGAGAGAAAAAGAAAGAAAGAGAGAAAAAGTAAAAAATAACTTGAAAGACAAGTTCAGACAAGAATTAAAACTGGCGAATTCATATCTCTGAAGAAAACAAAAAAAAATTAAAACTGGCAAAGCTATATTCCTGAAAAAATCTTCTAAAAAGCCAATCGGTTTCATCATTTAACTGAATTTTTATTTGAAGTTATCAATATTCGATTTGTGCTGTTATGATTTGCATTTTTTGTGCGTAGTGGTAGTCGTAGCACAGTTCTCTATGTCCTTTGTGACAACAGGGTGTTCTGTTCTTTATCTCTCCACTTATTCTCTAGTTATACTTGCCTATTAATTTGCATACAATACTAAACCTCCCTGAATCGAGAGGTCGTACACCCTTTTTTTTTTCTTTTACTACTGCTGATTGTTTTTGTATTATGTTGTCCTTCTTGTTTTTTATTTAATGCCAGTCTTGGTCTCTCTTCATATTCGTCTATCTTTTCATTCTCACTTTCATCCATTTCCTACTCTGTTCCACTTTTGCAACTTTTTGCCTCTTCTTGTTCCTGACCTTCAATTTCCACATCATCCAGGTTGTTTCTGCGTCTGAATTGATCTACTGTGTATGTTGCCATTTTTCTCAAGTATAGCCATGTTGTGTTTTTTTTTTATCAGGAAATTTTCTTCTTTCATATTCGCCTCTTGATTCTTTTAATACCATACCTTTTTTTTTTTCGTTGCAAAGGACGTAGTTAGGAGGGCTCTGATTTGTCTTCCCGTTAATGCCGATGGGCTCAGTTTTTTTCCCGCATGACTGAGGAGCATTTTTGGTAAATATGCATCTATGTTTTCATTAAGTGGTGAGAATGATTTCAATCCCATTTTCACTGTTTGTACCATTCTTTCCGCAACGCTATTAGATTGTGGATGATATGATGGTGTCTTGTATGGGATGCATCCAATTTGTTTTAACCACACACATAAGTTCTCATCACAAAATTCGGGTGCATTGTCTGCGACTATTGACTGGGGCATTCCATTCCTTGAGAATATGATTCTTAGTATTTGTTTTATTGTGGTGGCTTCTCTGTCTTTTACTCTGACAACTTCTGGTCATTCTAAATATGAGTCCATTATTACTAAGAATAATCCCCTATATCTGATATGTGCGTGATCCATGTGGACCCTAACACATGGCTCTGCTTCCTTGGGCTATGAGTAAATTTTTGCTTGCTTGAAGGTTTTTTTTTATTTCCGTACATTCTGGGTATCTCTTAACGTATTCCTCTACGCCTTTTAAATATCCTGGCTACTAAGCTTGTAACTTTAATCTTCTTTGCTTGCTGTTATGCCACAATGAACGTCATCATGTACTACTTTTATTATGTCCCTTCTCAGTATTTGTGGATCTACTATTACATCTCTATTTTATATCATGCCATTTTCTATGGTTAGTTTGTGCTTTGTTTCCTTAAAGGGTCGCTCTGCTATTGAACAACTGCTCCATATATTATTTTTTATTCTCTCTACTATTCTGCTTAATATTGGATTTTGCTTTGTTTCTATTTTGAGTATTTAGAGGAAGAACACCCCCCAGTGTATTATTTTATCTTCAGTATTTTCTTGTTTTTCATCTGTCTAATTCTTGAACTGTAATCTACGTGAGGGATAGTGTTACCGTTTACGTATACCATGTCAAAATCGAATGCCATGTTTTTATTGCCCATTTTAAAATCCTTGACGAGATGACTTTTGATCATTTTTTTCTTGGGTTAAACATGAATTTTAATGGTTTGTGATCCGATTTTAATAAGAATTTTTTTCTATCAAAAAGTTTCGTGCCTTTTCCATGCTCTATACAATTGCTAGCGCTTCTTTTTCAACATTCGTGAAGTTAGTTACTACTAACGTTAACCTTATCGATATGTATATGATTGGGTGTTCTTGTAATAGAACAGCAGCAATCGCCTTCACACTTGCCTCCGTGGTTAACATCATTTCTTTTTGGGGATCAAAAACTTATCGGTTTGCTCTTCAGAATATTCTTTAGTGTTTCAAAATCGATAGTTTGCTTTTGTGTACAGTCAAATTCATTGCCCTTTTTGCGTAATTTTGCAAATGGCTCTATTATGTATCTGTATCTTGGTGTGTATTTACTATAAAAAATTTATCAGCCTCAAAAAGGATTCTAATTCTTTTATTTGTTGGAGCAGTTATTTCTGTTATTTTCTTCGTTAATCTATTGTGCCTTCTTTTGATAATTGAAATCCTAAATATGATATCTTTTTACAGTCAAAATTACATTTATCTCTCTTTATGGTCAAGCCTGCCTTTTTTAATCTGACTAAAAATTGCTATTTTATATTTTAATTCTTCTTTCGTTCTTGCCCTTATACCTATGTAGTCTTGGTATATTATGATATTTTTTTAGTTTTCCTTATAAGACTTTCAATCGCCTTTTGAAAAATATGGCTGGAAGTCTTCATCTCAAACGGTAGACGAGTCCATTTTCCTAAGCTTATAGGGGTGTTTATCGTGGTTATTTCCTTGAATTTCTCGTCAATTTCTATTTGATTGTAAGCTAACTTGAAATCATTTTTTGCTAACTCGTGGCTCGCATTTTTATATTTAGCAATGGAAACGAGACTGAACATATCTGGTGATTCACCTCTATCTTATAACCACCGCATATCCTTAAATCGCTTTCAGCTTTCTTTATCTCTACTCTCGGTGATGGATAATTATTACCACCTTGAGTTACACTTTCTAGTATGCCTTGTATCATTTTGTTTAATTTGGCTACTAACAAAGGTAGAATATGAATTGAAACATTTGACTTTGGGTGATAGTTTTCCTTTAGACGAATGCTTGCTTGATAGCCTTTCAATAATCCTATTGCATTTTCTTCTGTGCCTACTTTTAATAGAACAATCTCTAATAATAAGTTTTTTTTTGCATGCTACAACTGTAATAGGAATTATTTCAAAACGTGATGTTTTCCACAATATTTACTTTTAATTATGGATTTGATCGTGCTTGTTCTGTACGTCTCGAATTCTTCTTTTGGTTGATTAAATCCTCTAACTGTTGCAAAAACAGCTAGCTTCCAAACTCATTCTGCTACTCTGAAGAAATTCTAGTATTTTCGCTTGTGGTTTCAATCTTGCAAGCTTTCAATTAATCTAAGAAGAATAAATTAATCTTCTATAGTCATTTCATGTGCTCCAAATTTGAAAAAGAATGGACTTGTTTGGTGCTTGTCTTGTTTCTAAAAACTTGTTTCTTTCAGTGATTACCAACCATATTTTTTTTTTGTTGTTTATTTTCTTTTTTTACAATTTTCACAATTTCTTCAAATGTCATTTCTTTTAATTTGCTTGGGTAACACATTGTCGAAATTTTCTTCATAGCTTCGCGCCCAAATGTAGCAAGAAATTAATCTTGTTTTCTCCTCCGTCGGTCTTTCTATCGCTTAATTTTTTTTTCTTGTAAATGCAGCAAAAGTTCTTATTCATGTTTCTTTATGTTTTGCGTCATCCAACGAATTTAAGGATCCTATCGGCGATGCCATTTTTAGGTTTCGCATTTCTTTGTGCGTAGTAGTAGTCGTAGCACAGCTCTCCGTGTCCTTTGTGACGACAGTGCTTTTCTGTTCTTTACCGCTCCAGTTATTTTCTATTTCTACTAGCCTATTAATTTGCATATAAGTGCGTTGACATAGAAGGAGATTATGATGAAAAATAATGGTTTGCTTTGTAAAATAAATGCTTTTTTTTTCATCATTTACTTACGGACTTATTGATGTATCTATGTGTAAGGAAAATAATTACAAGATAAAGTTGCATTAACCATATAGCTCATTTATATAATTTTGAAAAGTAGCTCATATATTTTAACAATAACGGAAGAAAACTTCTTCCAACGATACCTGGAGTTGACGAGGAAAATTGAACAGGGAGAGCCGACAAACTTTTGGGGATATTCTGAAGAAGACGGTGAAAACTAGATTTTAGAGCAAGTGTTTTTTATGGTCAAATTCTAGAACCTTCTGGGTGGCCCCGCGTATAATAATGTATGTGCGTGCGTCTTCTTTTTGTTAGATTATTATATCTTAGTCACCTTGTGTTTTATAGATACTATCTCTCTCTCTCTCTCTCTCTCTGTATATATATATATATATATAGTGCATAATATATTTGACAAAGTGTATAAATACTATACTGACCTTGGGAAAGAAGTGCTGATGATCGTTACTTAGATCCTAGGCAGAGAACACAGATATTTCAATTTTAGGTAAGTCCACTAATTCAGTGAAAGCACAGCATAGCATGATGTAGAAAGACCTCAAACTTAATAAAAACAAAGTTTTATCACCAAAATGTTTGTTATTATTAAGAGGAAAGACCAAAAGTAATTTTTAATTATTTTTTGAAATCGTTTAATCTTTTCTTACTCGTTCGAAATTTCGGTTAAAAGTTTATTATTATTATGTCATTTTTCATCATATTTCGATTTCTGCATTGGTCTCACTACCAACCAAGTCTTCGGGGAGACCTAAGGCAGGTAGTGGCGTGTTGTTATGACTCCATTTCATGTTTTTCTATCCTCCCTATCATCCCCAGCATTACATAGATAACGTTTTCCTTAGTGTGTGGGCTGTACTTAATAATACAATTTTTTGTATATCTCTTAAGCTGGGGTTTCCAGGGATTCTTTCAATGTGTTGTTTTGTTCCATTTTTTATCATTCCAAGTGCACCTACTATCACTGGCACAACTCTTGTTTTCAATTTCCACATTTTTTCTATTTCAATTTCCAGGTCTTTATATTTTGACAGTTTTTCAAATTCCTTGATTGCTATGTTACAATCCGCTGGACAAGCCATATCAATTAATAGACAAGTTTTCTCCTTCTGGTTTTTAACAATAATGTCTGGCCTGTTTGCTTCAATTTTTCTGTCTGTGTAGATGGTGTAATCCCATAGAATGGTTACATCTTCTATTTCTGTAACCGGTGCTGGATGATGTTCATACCAGTGTTTGTTTACAGCTTTTCCATAATGTTTGCACATTGCCCAATGTAAATATTGCCCAACTCTATCGTGGCGATTTTTATATTCGTTTGGGGCAAGCACAGAACAGCCTGAGATTAGGTGGTCTATTGTTTCTTGGTGTTTATCACAAAACCTGCATTTTGGATCCATATTATTATGCATAATATTTGCCTGAAAGTTTCTCGTGAAAAGACTTTGGTCTTGTGCTGCAAGTATAAATCCTTCAGTTTCAGACTTTAATCCAGATGCACGTAACCATCGATGAGTATTAACTTTGTCAACATTGGATTTATTGGCACGTACTGGATATTGGCCATGCAGAGGTTTGTCTTGCCAGCGCTGTTTCATCTTTTCAAGAGCTTTATCTTTGGCTTTCATTTTCATATTTTTTGCCGCAATAGTTGGTTCTTGGCTACTGTTTTGCTTTTCTACAGAATCTACTAACTGTAATTCTTGTTTGTATTTACTGCCTTCTTTTATTATTGAATATTTTTTCTTTCTTTCTTCATGTTGCCTTACTAATTGTATCATCCAATCCTTTGTTGTTTCTATGTATGTTAGTAAGCCAATAGTTGTTGTCTTGTATGACAATTCCAGCTGAATAAGACCCCTTCCACCTTCTTTACGGGGTATGTATAGACGGTCTACATCAGCCTTTGGGTGATGCATCCTATGCTTAGAAAGAAGCTTTCTTGTTTTAGCATCCATTCGCCTGATGTCGTTTAGAGTCCAGTTTAAGATGTTGAAGCTATATTGGACAACTGGGATTGCAAGGCTATTAATGGCCATAACTCTATTCTGTGAATTTAATTCAGTTTTTAATATCATTCGTAGCCTTCTATAGTACTCTTTACGCACTATTTCTTTCATTTTTTTATGGTGAATGTTTTCGCTCTCATTTACACCTAGGTATTTATAAGCTTCTTCTGGTTTCAATTCTTTTATTGTTACAGCAGGGTCTAGGCTAATTGAGGATGTTTCTTGTATTGATCCACGTAAAACTGTAGCTTTAGCACATTTATTCAAATTAAATTTCATTCCAATGTCTTCGCTGAAGCATTTTACAGTTTGCAGAAGACCTTCCAGCTCATTATCATTCTTAGCATATAACTTTAAGTCATCCATGTAAAATAGATGGCTTATTTTCTTTTGGCCTATTTTATAACCACATTCTGTCTTATTAAGTTGACTGGTTAGTGCTATTAATGATATGCAGAATATTATTATTATTATTATTATTATTATTATTATTATTTCTATGATTGTTTTAGTGTTGTTTTTCCGATGAAAAGCGCATTCATTTGGAAATTCTTTAAAAAATCAAATAATTGTCTGATTTTAATGAAACTTTCGGGACTTATTCACAAATGAATTAAATTATTTTAAAAGTTATAACTTTTAGAATATCTTGGTGAAAGTATTTTTTACATCTGTTTCCTCCACCCACAATTAATTTTATGAAATTTTTAGAAATCCAATACTGCTCACAACCTGTTTTATTAGTTAAATGCAGGACTTCTTAAAAAATATAAATCATCTATTTTTTTTTTTCAAAAAGTCGCTGTTTTTTTCCCCAAAAAATCTGCTCCGAATAGTAAAATTTAAAAATGCAATAAAACTACATTTTTTTTTATTATTTAGATAAGCTTTTAATAGCTTCTATGAATAAAATATTATTTAGGATATCATATTCTGAAGAAACAAAGTTTTCAATGAATAATGAATTTTCACAAGAATTGTTTTCATTTTTTTAAATTAATTATGATGGCTTATATAATTTTAAACATCTTTGAAATTTCTTCCATTCACTGTCTGTATTCGGTTATTAAGTTATTATGTAAAGACTCTATTTACTAATCGAAAATTGAAAAGCTTAATACAAATCATTTCGCATTAAGATTTTTAAAATAATTCTTAATCATTTTTATATAGAATTGTCCATTTTTTTAAAACTATGGATTATCAAAAGAGATATATCATTAAAAAATCACATGTTTGTTCCCCTTACAAAACGTTCACTTAAGTTCTCTAATTCTAGTCAACCATACTTAGCTTGTCATCACATTTGGTCGTCCTCAGTCACTTCAAGTATCAAAAACATCTGACCACCGTGATTAAGAAATACTTTTATTCTAAAATTCATGCTATAAACAAGTAACACTTGTTTAAAATTAGATTAATTTAACTTTAAATTTGATAATTTCCAAAAATTACGTGTCCCAGATGTGTATTTTTATTTCTGTGTTATTTTTAAAGCCGAGATTTAATTTTTGTTTACCAACCTGTCAATCTGACCAAAATGAACGAAAAAAATTATAACTTGAAAATTCTCAGAAAGTTGTTATTCCAATCAATATAATTTCTATTTGAAATGCACCAGAAGTATTTCGCTTACTGGAAATAGTAAATTTCATCATTTAGCTTTTAATTAAAATTAAACTGAAAACTCTTTTTGTTTTTTAAACATTCATTTTAAAACTTAGCGAAAATGAATATAAGTGCCCAGTATATTTATATTTTACCTTCTACTAGTGATCATCAATAAACACAACTGTATATATTCTCTTCAGAAAATATCACAAAATGCTAAATTTTTCAGGTCATTTGATTAAAATATTGTTTATCTAATCAAAACATTCGGATTTGAGCTACAAACAGAACAATATGTAAAGTTGAGTAGGTCTCAGTGTATTTGTCTACTTACAAATCTTGGCCAGAGTAAATATATACTGTTGTGGTGCTTGTCAATAGTGTTTAAGTGACAAAAAAGTCATTTCCAGTCATGGACAATAATCAAGCTTAGTAGTAAAAATTGTGGGCAGAAGCAAGCAACCGCGTCGAACCATTTGTCATTAATCTTTAATTTATACCCAGATCCACATACATGCATTTCCTTCAAGTAAAGGCTTATCTCAGCAACAGGAAGAGGGGTAGTGTTTTTTTTTTCCTTTTTTCTTCTATGCTATCTTTTTATTAATAAGTGGACCACTGAATGATCTATGTGGTAAATCGTAACCTCATAAATCAGTCTATCTTTTTTCCATTTATTTTAGTTATGAAGTTCAAATGTTTTAAGCAAGATAACCTTCATCCATCTAACCTTTTTTCACAGACTTCTTCTTTTTCTATGTGCTGTGTCCCATCAGGGCGTAGGCGATTATGGCCCTCCACATCTCCTCTTGACACTTAAGCCAAACGTATTTCTTCTTTGACACTTACCTGAATTTTATTTCGGTTCCAATGAAAATACTTCAAAATTTCGTTTCTACCATCATCGAATGACTTTAGGCAATATAAAATATGTAAACAACACTGCTACCTCAAAACATTTCTGACAATTAAAGAATGGCGGTAATACAATCATTATTACGTAGGATATTGTAGCAATAACCAAATATTACATTGGAAAGGCGATAAAGGTAGGTTATCTTGAAATACTTAAATAACCCAAGATTATTAAACAAAAGAAATGAATTGTAGGTATAAAAACAAATATCTGCTGAACTATGTTGATTCTGATTAATTTTTAATATAAATTATTTTTTAAGAACCAGTAAACTCCCTTTATGCTTTATATAAAAATTAATATTCACGACTCTAATGTATTTTTACACACACACACACACACACACACACACACACACACACACACACACACACACACACACACACACACACACACACTGTTTATAATATCTTTTAAAATAAAACAATGTAATAATGTATAACTGCGCTAACATTGCGGCAACCAGATAATTTTTTATTAAATTTAAATTACGTAACGGTCAGCCTATACTCAGCACCTGAAGATTGCGATGTGCATGGAACTCCGAATCCTACTACCGGTGTGGGATAATATGTATATTTAAAGATATATACTTAATAGCTCTGAGTTATTACATCAAGCACGGTTTAATTATTATCAGCACTACACTGCTTATATACAGTACGTTAAAATTTCCTTTCTCTGGTTCCATGCGCCTATGGCTTAGGGAGTAGCGACTCCGACTGACTCCAAATCGGTCGAATTTCGATCCCGGCCGGAAGCAAGTGGAATTGTCTAGCCACACTGATGAGCTGTGATAGAGCGAAACAGGCTTGTATGTGGGTGACTAATATGGTAAATTATTATAGTAATAATAATAACATACTGCAACTCAATAGTTATAAAGTTTCGGTGTTAAAACACCACGACCAGGTAGTAAAATGTATTTAATTTATTTTGTAATAAATAGATAAGGAAATTTGAAAAAAAAAAAAATAAATAAACATAAGAATAAAGAGGTCAGCCAGTAAAACAAATTAAGTGGGGTGGGAGGTTATAACATTTTAAAGAATGGTGCGTGTACGGCTCAGTAGATAGCAGCGTTTCAAAGTTTTGCCACGGAAAACCAGACATGACAAAAATTTTAAACGTGGGAAAAGAAAAATTAAAATAAATAAAAAGGAAAGAAGAAAAAAAGAAGAGAAGATGCAAGATAGAAGAGGAAGAAAAGGGAAAGACTATCAAAGAAAAACACAAACGGTAGAAAACATAAAATAAACAAATAAAAGAAAGGAAAAGAAAAGATCAAAACCAACATAAAAGATAAGAATAATGGTAAAGATTAAAAAAATAATCATAAAAGGATTTGTTCATAAGTACAAATAAAAGAATAATAATTATTTAAAAAAAAACTACCAGTTTAATAAACTGTTTTTTAAGTTATTAAACGAGAAAATAGTGAAAATATTGAGATAAATTCAGATATATTTAAGAGTATGGAAGATTCTATGGTTGCAAAAATTAGTAATTTCATTTTGTTGGTTCAATAAGTCAGTTTTTGGAAATTTTATTATATGGATTTTTTCTTGTAAGCAAAGAAAACATATTTCATGTAACGGTTTACATGTTCTAGCTTTAGTTAATATTTTCCATTTAACTGTAGGAGTTTTATTTGCAACGTTCAATTGCCAGTAGTATTTAGAGAGAGAAGTAGAATTACTATATGTTTTATTATTGAAAGATAAATTATGTTGGTAAAATCAAGACTTAAAATTATTCTTAGTACATCCAATATAATGTTTGGTAATAGGATTTTCATTAGTGGTGATAGTAGCTTGGTATACAATGGAATCTGCAAGCCATTTATTTTGAATAGGACATATGACAATTGCAGGCACTTGTGTTATTATCATTATGGTAGGTTGGCTATAATTAATATCATAATGTTGTTTTAAGATTTTATTATTGTGCTTTTTTCTTATCATATCAAGATTATCAGTGCAGCTATAACTGAGTTTCAGTGTATTTTTATTAAAATTTTGCTAAGTGAATTATTAGTTGGGAAATTTTTTTGAACTAGTTTAAGGAATTTATGTCCTAACTTGGTACTAGCCATTTGTGTAACAAATTATTTTCCTATTTCGATAATGTTTAGAATAATGATTAATTTGTTTATGATATTTAATATCCTTGCAATTATAGTCATTGTTTTTGTGGTTGTATTATAGTAATGACTATGCTAATAAAAAACGTCTTCAATGAAGGAATTATTGTTAATTCTGTGTTCAACTGAATGTGGTATATGTTTAATAATAGATGATGTGTGATTTGATTTAGGATCATATGTAGATATGATTTGCATTATGCTTTACATAAGGTGAGTAAATACGATTAACTCAGTCATGTGTAATATCTAGAAAGTCAACTTTTTGAGTTTGGTATTTACTATTAATTTAAGATTGAAGGTCTTCAGTATTCTATGTATGTAATTTACGGACTCTATCTACTTTTGAGTTTGTTGAATTATGAATAATCATGACATCACGATAAGCAGTGAGATTGTAGAAAATATAAAGACCCACAAGATCTGATGGTTCTGAAGTGCTTTCATGGTAATGTCAAATGGGTCTTCAAAATTCGATTTTATTCATTGTTCGTTATTATGGATGAGGACGTGACTGCTTGATGATGGTGTTTTAACACCGAAACTTTATAGCTGTTGAGTTGTAGTATGCTATAATAATAATAATAATAATAATAATAACAACAACAACTATATATTTATGCTTTACTTGTGTATTGAGCATTTTTATGTAAATATCTATCTGTGGAATGTAGTTCCATTAGTAACCATTACTTTATATATATATATATATATATATATATATATATAAACTTATTTATAAATGAAACTTTGTCTGTGTGTGTGTGTCCGTTACCTATAGACTCCGAAACGGCTGAACCGATTTTCTTGAAAATTTACACAGTTGTACTATAAGCGTCTGTGAGTGTTCTTAGCTAGGTTTTGTATCGAGATACTCCCGATAAATACCGAAAATCGATAATCGAAAAAATCGGGTTATAGAAGGAGTGGTCCGATTTTAATCAAATTCGATACACTCACTTAAACTGGAAACAACTATGCTTTTTAGTTTTTCGTAGCAACGTCCAAAGAGTCTGAGCACCAAGACCGTGGATTAGTTTTAAAGCTTTCATTACACACGAGCAACGCCGGGCTATACTGCTAGTATATATATATATATATATATATATATATATATATATATATATATATATATGTTTCATTGAATAATATAGACATATTTCGTCTACTTATTTTATATTGATTTTATTCCTGTTGTCTAATCAGTTTCTTACTGAAAGGTGAAATTCATCAAGGAAGGTGCCGTAGTTTTCTTTTATTTTTTATCCAAGTAGGACTTTCATCCTCAGTCAGTCAGTTAAGTGCCATACGTGATGTATGCATGGGCGATCATGTCTCGAAAGAGACATGACTGACTGGGCAGAAGATTATCCCCCAAGTAGGTGGCCATTGCTTTCTGCGGTAGACGGGTTGCCGACCAAGGCTATAGAACCCAACCTGTCCTGTTATTTAACCCATAACTGGAAGGAATAGACGGATTAATACCTTTCCCAACGTTATTTGCGCGTAAGTGAAATCAAAGAATTCAGGTGGAATTCGAACCTGGCTCTCCGATTTCTCGTTCCGAGCCGATATCCAATGCACCACAACGCACATCCTTTTCGTCCTACTTGGATAAAAAATAAAGATCTTCAAGAAACTGATTAGACAATAGGAAAGGATCAGAATAAAAATTAATAGACATGATATGTCTATGTCTATATTATTCAATGACACACACACACACACACACACACACACACACACACACACACACACACACACATATAATTAAATACTTTCACTAAATCGCTGAAAAAACAGCAAAAAAGGCTCCAAACTTAATAAAAACTATGTTTTTCCATTGGAATGTTTTTAAAAGTATTTTTGAATTATTTAAAAACATATTTTTTAATCCTTTTTAATACGTTCAAAATTTTGGTAAAAAATCTTGTTTTGATTTTCGTTTACGAGTAACCAAATCGTGACGAGACTTTGCAATGGATAATATGATATTACACACTCAGTTTTTTTTTTCCGATGAAAAACATTAATTTGGAAATTCTTGCAAAATTCAAATAATTGTCGGATTTTAATGAAACTTTCAGGACTTATTAACAAATGAATGAAACTATTTTTGAAATGATTATTTAAAAAAAAATATTTAAAATACTTTTTTGTACATTCTGTTACTCTACCTTCAAGTAAATTTATGAATTTTTAAGAAGTTAAATTTTGTTGGGAAAATTAGTTTTATTAGTTGAACGCAGAACTCGTTGGGGAATGTAAATCGTCTATTATTCTTTCGAACATTTTTCCTTTCTTTTTGAAACTCTGCTCCTAACAATAAAATAAAAAATGCAACAAAGCTATGACATTATTTAATTAGATAAGTTTTAAATTGCTTTAATAAATAATATATATTAATGACATTATAGTCGGAATATATATTTTTCGATTAATAATGAAATTTAAAAAAATTACTTTCATTTTTTAAATTATAATAATTTATAAAGTTTCAAAAATACTTCAAAGATTTGTTGGCGTTAGGCTATTAATTTATTAAGTGAAGACTATATTTACTAATCGAAAATTGAAACATTTCATTCAAATGGTAATCCCTTCGTATTATTAAAATAATTTTAAAGTTCTTTTTTTGTGGATTTAAAGTGTTTTTTCTGTATGGCAATTTCTATGTATACATTAAAAGTCATATTTTTTACGGTTTCTCCCCCTTACAGGAAATAACAATCTGTACAATTTTGTCAGTTCTGATCTCCATACAATTATCTTACTTCTGTCTGGCTGTCATCATATGTCAAATATACGGTAAAAGGTCAGAAAGTTCAACACATTGCGTTTAAGAAATAGTTTTATTCTAAATTTCATGCTATAAATAAATAATACTTGTGTAAATCAAATCAATTTAACTTTAAATTTGTTAATGTTCTAAAAATAACGTGTCATAGATGTATATATAAGATTTTTAAACCCGATAATTAACTTTTGCTTACAGATCTGTCGGTCGCTCAAAAATGGCGAAAAATTGAAAATATTAAAAAAAGATCTCAAAATCTTAGATTTCAATCAATCTAATTTCTCTTTGAAATACACCGGAGTATTTTGCTTACTGGATATAGTAATTAAAACTAAAATAAAAGTTTCAAGAAGATATTTAAAAAAAAAATTCAATTATATATATATATATATATATACATATATATATATATATATATATATATATATATATATATATATATATATAAAAGACAATCTGTGAGTCTGTGACTGTTCCCTATGCACGCCTACATTTTTTAAGCTACGCCATTCAAACTTTCTAGGGACACATATTTACAGGGAAGCCAGGTCCACTGAGTTTAAGTTCAGCAAATTTTCTCTTTCGCATTTTTTTGGCCAATGGAGCCGAGTGTTTACATTTGCTCCGTAAAACATCTAAGATCTAAGATGGTTGCTAATTTACGTCATAGAAATGAAATCACACGTTTCAAACGCGGCTTAAATATTTTTTATAAAAAAAAATGAATCTTTATATTTAATTTTTATTCCGACGTTTTAAAAATTCATTTGGTCAACAAAACATGTCAATATTTTCCCCGTAATTTTGAAACAAAAGAAATATTTGAAAAAAAAAGTGTCTTTTCAAACAATAAAAAAATATAAAAAAAAGTGTCAATTTTTAACGAATCCTACACACACACACACACACACACACACACACACACACACACATATATATATATATATATATATATATATATATATATATATATATATATACTTAAGTATCACTATTAAGTGACTGCATGTGGTTTGCTTGCAATTGGTGGATTTAAGATAGGAGAAAATTGCATCCCTGTAGTATATATAGATTTGCAAGAGGTATCTAAGGGAGAAATTTTGTCTTCTGGACATTTTATTAGAATTGCTCAAGAAAAAAAAAATTCAGGGTTAATAAATAAATCTACTTGTTTAAATTTTTTTTTTGGGGGGGGAATGGAAATAGAGAAAAAAAAAAAAGAAAGAAAAGAAAAGAATCTAGACCCACCCATAGAACTGGAAATTCTGCTCCTGTGAGTCAAGTTGTCCCGTTTAAGAATCACTGGTCTAAATGCAGGAAACCTGTTCTCCTAGTGAGAACAACACCATTTCTTTCCAAAGGCATTCCCTAATGATTCTGACATGACAAATAGAAAGCAGATGGAACTAGGCACCTTTTCGCTTATATCCATCAACGCGTTTTTGGCCCCGACCTTACCTTGTGCCGATTTTGATCTTACATTTGATTGTTTAGTTTGCTTCAAGGTGCTGACAATACCTGGTGTTCTTTAGTAGGCAGCCATCCAAGTTCTGAACAGTTGGATGACTGATTAACTTCAGTCTGATCAAACAAGAACGGACACTGTAAGTATGAAAGGAGTGTATGAAATTAATCGATAGTATCAATTCATTGGATTTTCTTAATTATTTATCTATCTATCTATCTATCTATCTATCTATCTATCTATCTATCTATCTATCTATCATAGTGTGTACATTATCTATCTATATCTATAAATATGAGAGATAGATAGATAATGTACACAATATGATAGATAGATATATAGATAGATAGATAGATAATGTACACACTATGATAGATAGATTGATAGATAGATAGATAATGTACACAATATGATAGATAGATAGATAGATAGATAATGTACACAATATGATAGATAGATAGATAGATAGATAATGTACACAATATGATAGATAGATAGATAGATAGATAATGTACACAATATGATAGATAGATAGATAGATTGATAGATAGATAATGTACACAATATGATAGATTGATAGATAGATAATGTACACAATATGATAGATAGATAGATAGATAATGTACACAATATGATAGATAGATAGATAGATTGATAGATAAATAATGTACACAATATGAGAAACAGATAGATTGATAGATAAATAATGTACACAATATGAGAAACAGATAGATTGATAGATAGATAATGTACACAATATGAGAAACAGATAGATTGATAGATAGATAATGTACACAATATGAGGAACAGATAGATTGATAGATAGATAATGTACACAATATGGGAAACAGATAGATTGATAGATAGATAATGTACACAATATGAGAGATGGATAGATAGATAGATAATGTACACAATATGAGAGATGGATAGATAGATAATGTACACAATATGAGGAACAGATAGATTGATAGATAAATAATGTACACAATATGAGAAACAGATAGATTGATAGATAGATAATGTACACAATATGAGAAACAGATAGATTGATAGATAGATAATGTACACAATATGAGGAACAGATAGATTGATAGATAGATAATGTACACAATATGAGAAACAGATAGATTGATAGATAGATAATGTACACAATATGAGAGATGGATAGATAGATAGATAATGTACACAATATGAGAGATGGATAGATAGATAATGTACACAATATAGGGATAGGGATAGATAGATAGATAGATAGATAGATAGATAGATAGATAATGTACACAATATGATAGATAGATAGATAATGTACACAATATGAGAGATAGATAGATAGATTGATAGATAAATAAAGTACACAATATGAGAAACAGATAGATTGATAGATAAATAATGTACACAATATGAGAAACAGATAGATTGATAGATAAATAATGTACACAATATGAGAAACAGATAGATTGATAGATAGATAATGTACACAATATGAGGAACAGATAGATTGATAGATAGATAATGTACACAATATGAGGAACAGATAGATTGATAGATAGATAATGTACACAATATGAGGAACCGATAGATTGATAGATAGATAATGTACACAATATGAGGAACCGATAGATTGATAGATAGATAATGTACACAATATGAGAAACAGATAGATTGATAGATAGATAATGTACACAATATGAGAAACAGATAGATTGATAGATAGATAATGTACACAATATGAGAGATGGATAGATAGATAGATAATGTACACAATATGAGAGATGGATAGATAGATAATGTACACAATATGAGGGATAGATAGATAGATAGTTAGATAGATAGATAGATAATGTACACAATATGATAGATAGATAGATAATGTACACAATATGAGAGATAGATAGATAGATAGATAGATAGATAGATAGATAGATAGATAGATAGATAATGTACACAATAGATAGATAGATAGATAGATAGATAGATAGATAGATAGATAGATAATGTACACAATATGAGAGATGGATAGATAGATAGATAATGTACACAATATGAGAGATGGATAGATAGATAGATAATGTACACAATATGAGGGATGGATAGATAGATAGATAATGTACACAATATGACAGATAGATAGATAGATAGATAGATAGATAGATAGATAGATAGATAATGTACACAATATGACAGATAGATATACAATTTGTAAATCTCTTTTCCCTCGATTTTTGTCCAGTGACACGATTATCTATAACTGCCATTCTCAAAGTGGGCGGGAACCCCAAGACCATCCCCTCCAGACGGTAAGCAAAAGCAGGGTTGAGGCGGCAGTTAGAAGACAGAAAATAGTAGGGTTGGGGAAAGTGGCATTAAAGCCAATTATTTTTTCTTACAAAATCTGTATCGCAAAATCGAAGAAACTTTCGCTTTAGCAACGCGTATGCTTTACAAAGAATAACGTTTGCATAAGAGTTTATGAAATTTACAAAGATTGCAGGTTTGTGTGTATTTCAAGCGTGTGTATGTTCATATATGAACAATTAGATAAAAGCGTAGAAAAGCTTGGATTTTCTACTACAAACCGTTTATTCTCTTTTTATATAAACTGTAGTCAGTAGTGAAACAAAGTTGTCAATATCTCTTGCGTTTGGTTGTTTTCTTTTGGTGTTAGGATGAGTAAGTATAAGCATGGCTTTAATGGTCTCGCTCAAGTCAGCCTTGCGCTTAGTTGGAACAACCAAAGAGAAAGCGTGTCTTACTTCATAGGCGGAGGTTTTTGGAAGAACACTATGAATTAGAAAGTAGGAAAATGTTCAGTCGTTGGTGGAACGGAGAAACTAAAGTTCTACAGCGGGAGCCTAATTGCTACGTAGTGGTACATCTTGGGGCAAGAAAGAAAAGAGTGAGACAAGAAATACTTGCCTTTTTATAGACTAACTGCGCTACTTAACGGCGTTTGACATAACCAATATAATCACAAGATAACCATATTTCAAGTTCCTTTACTCTCATGGGAAAAAAACATTTTTTTATTGTTCAATATTGCTATTTTATTTATCGATTTTATTTAATTTTCCCTTTTACTGAGAAACCAATAAATTGTAAACGCAATTTCTACTCTAACAGTTTCTTTTCTCGTACTTCCCGCCTGTGGAATTTCCTTCCATTTACTTGCTTTGCCGACAGTGATAATCTCCAAGAATTTAAATGTAAAGTCAATAGTCATTTTCTATCTCACTAACCTTCATCCTCTCTCTCATGCTCCTTTCTACGTCCACGCCACTCTCATCAGTATTCTCATCCTTCTCTTACCCACTTCCTGACACCCCCTATAACCAATCACTCTTTCTCATAACTTTCCTTCTATGCAACCCCTGCAAATCTGTAGCAATAAAATGCCTTGCTTGGGGCGATATGATTATAAAAAAAATGTTATATACGAACGTTTAGTTTTATTTTCTTTTATTTTCATGCAAAGTTAAAAATCTGAACGTTTGTCTGTACTTTGCTGAATTTATCTGGACAGGCACATCACATGTTAGGCAAACCATAAAACCGAAGTCTGCAAGGGTATATGCAAGTTTATTGATACAGCCACGGAGGTTCGTCCGGCAGCATCTTATGCAATAACATAATTTTTTTTAAATGTGCATATGAATGCTTGCAGTATTAGATATTTTTACTGGTAGTTCATCCAATTCAAGGCCCGAGGTCTACTCAAGGTAGATGGTTACTGTGTGAAATTGTAAGAGAGAGGGAAGAGGGAAATAAGAAAGTATTATGAGGGTGAGTAGAATAGATATCGGTTGACCCTGGACTTAAAGACACCAAGATTTTAGTTTTCAGGAAAGTATTCTCTCGAGAGTTTGTTCCATAAAGTAACAATTTCGAGGAAGGAGCTGCCCGAGAGGAATTTACTTTTTATTAAAAGAAACGCTAAGGAGATAGGGATGGTTTGCCACTGTGAACATAGTATGGCAGGTCCTAACTGTCAGGATCCGATCTGGTGACACTAAGGAATATAACTCGTTCGAACATCTGCTACAGTAATAGAGATATAGTAGTGAAAAGCCGGCGATGTTTCGTCTGTGGGATAGGTGATGCAGGATGGAAAATAACTAATCACCCATAAGACAATATAAGCGACTTTGGACTCTGTCGAACCTGAACAATGAGGATAGGCCAATACCAACCCAGATATGGCAGCAATGCTCCATACTTGGTTTGATCTGACTAAAGTAAAGATTAAACGTGGCAGCGGGAATTTACCATTTTCTGGAGCGATACAATATACCAACCATTCTTCTTTTGCGATGACACAAATATATGCATTTCCTTTAAGGTCGGGTGGGGTGAACTTTAAACCTGGTAGGCTTTCGAGGTAAGGATTCTCTTTGAAGTATGATCATTCATCAAGATTGGTGAAGGTTACGGACTTGTTCGTTGGCGATGAAATGTTACGTGTTTAATCTTGGATGCATTGAATGATATCAGGTCAGAGGAAGGTTCAGCGGCCAGGCACTGGTCATCAAGATAATTGGAGGTGTACGCATACACTGTGGTATCATCTGCATATATATTTACTAAAGATCTAAGAGTGTTATTGGGAAGATCGTTGATATAAATCAAAAAGAGGGTTGGGCCAAGGAGAGTGTTTTGGGGGACGCCATTATTGATCGTATATGCCCCAAGTACTGGCCGTTAATAAAGGCTTTCATAGACCGAACTGACAGGAAAGATCTGATAACTAAGAGGACCATACCATTGATTCCATAATTGTTTTGAATTGTTGTATGTCTAATTGCAAAAAAAGAAGTGTCTTCATGTATTTGTTGGCGGTGGGCGCTAGGAATGCAACCTGGGAGCAAAGAGGATGTCAACTAGAAAATGTTTGGAAACACTGATCGATATCATTAAATAACTTGGAGGTGTTGGCAGCGTAACAGTCATCAGTTCAGAAAAGTGCAATTTTAAGTTTATTTGAGCTCACTTCGTCCTAATAATCTAGAGAAATAAACATGAACCCACCTTTCTCTGATCCGTGTTTTATTTCCCGTAAGATATTGTGAAATGATATATCATCACTAGTATGTAACAAACGTTGGCAAAGAAAAGCAAATGGAAGTAAGAACTTAGGCCAACCAATATCCTTACCGCACAAACAGTAACAGCAAGAAGCTGCTACCGTCATTGACAAGGATCAATACAGTCTATAAAAACTGATTATTCATATTATAAGGTGTAAATTTCATTAATTTATCTTTGAAACATTTTCCCAAGGCATAAAAATCCTTAACGTATATATGATGATGAATAATTATACCCCCAGTTTGGTGACGTATTGTTTGGATGAGACCGAGTTATATTTGGTTCAGTGCACAAAAACAGGATCGGAATTCGCCGGAAATTAAGCGGAATCGCTCGACTGAACAACGACGTATTCATGAAGATTTACCGCTTATCTTGAAGTTATTTTCAGTGTCCAACAGAAAATAATTATTTTTTACCTAGAATTTGGCTTTCAAAGACCCTTTTTTTGTAATCATTTCACCCCAAGCAAGGCATTCCACTGCCACTATTGTGCAGGGGGTTACATAGGGGAAGGTAGTGAGAGAGTGATTAGATATAGGACATGTCAGAAGGAGGGTGATAGACGGGTAAGGATACTGAGGATGAGGGTTGGGTAGATGGAAAGTGTGTTTGAGAGAATGGATGCGAGTTAGTGTGTTAGGAGGTATCTATTGACCTTAGATCTAAACTCCTGGAGATTGTAGCTGTCGGGGAAGCAAGTATGTGGAAGGGAATTCCACAGGCGGGAAATGCGAGAAAAGAAGCTGTTGGAGTAGAAATTGCGGTTACATTTTATCGGTTTCACAGTAAAAGGGTGGGACCTAGTTGCTAATCTAGTATCTAGTATCTCATGCAAATTCGTACCTAGGGGGCACCAGTGATCTAAGTTCATCGGAGCAGAAGCAGTGAAAGTATTTATAGAAGAGGAACAGGGAAGCCACGTCGCGCCGGTGAGAGAGTGACTGCAGCCGGTCAGCCAAGTCGATATCGATCACATTACAGATTCTGTGTTGTATTTTTCAAGAACCCCGAGGGTGACAATGTTTTGATCTGGGAAATGAAGGCATTTTATTAGATCCTGTAACGTATTTAGAGATCCGTGACAATGATAAAAAAAAATCCATAATGTATGTAACTCTACAAATATTTATGCAGATAATAAAATTAAGAGAAAAAAAAAATACTTAGAATCAGCGCAAGTTTTTTTAATTGTGCGTAATATTACTTTTCGGTGTGTAACGGTTAACGTTTCGGAAAAAAGAAATAGGTGATCTGAGTTCAAATTCATGTCGAGTTCATTCCCTTTTGTACAAATATCCTTGGAAAAGGTATGAATCTAGCTCTTCTACACGCCCGCCATATTTGCCTCGGTAACCTTCACATATTCAGGAAAGACGTTAGAATAATCAAGAACCTATACTGGCAGTAAACCACCTGCATACGAACAGGAAATTAATTCAGCAGATATACAAATATAGAAAGGAGTGTAAGACAAGGATGTGTTTTCTCACTGGAACTATTCAACCCGTACAGGAGAAGCCAGATATGAAGGAATGTGAACTCCAGAAACAATCATCTTAATGAGTCACATAACAAAACTCTTTATACGAATTCTGATGAATAGTGTGCACAGCAGAATCAAGGCAAAGATAGAACTAAAACATTGTGGTTTCATCAAGAACATTGGAACAAGGAATGCAATATTTATGCTCAGAATCAGAAAGAGCAATACAAATGCAGAAGGACATGTATCTGTGTTTATAGACTATGTTTATAGACTATGCAAAGATGTTCAACAAAGTACACCACAAAGTGTTGACAGAGATGCATGGCAACCTCGATATATTCAGGAAACACATTATAATAACAAAGAACTCATCCCGACAGAAAAATGCCTGCATACGAACAGGAAATGAATTCAGTAGATATACAAATACAGAAACGGTTGTAAGACAAGATTGTTTTCTTACCGAATTTATTTAAACTAAATGATTAAAGTTATTATTTCCGGTAAGCAAAATACTGTAGTGTATTTCAAACAGAAATTATATTCACTGGAATCGAAAATTTTTCAGGTTTTCTTTCTGAATTCTTCAATTTTTCGGCTATTTTTGAGCGATTGACACATTTGTAAACAAAAGTTAATTCCCAGGTTTAAAAATCTTGCAAAAATAAAATATATATCTGTGACACATTATTTTGAAAACATTTGCAAATCTAATGTTAAATTAATCTGGTTTACACGATCATTATTTATTCATAGCATGAAATTTAGAATAAAACTAGTTCATAACCAAAGAGTTGAACTTTGTGACCTTTCCATCGTATTTGAAATGTGAAGACAGGTCGACAGATGAGGGTTAGTGTATGGCGATTACAAGTGACATAATTGTCCAAATTTCTTATCCCCACAAAACCTTCACACACACACACACACACACACACACACACACACACACACACACACACACGAAATATTATTTTAAAAATACAAAGGCATGACAATTTGTACAAGAGTTATTAATTTTCGATTAGTAAATAAAATTTTCACTTAATAAGTTAATAAACTAACGACAACAAATCTTTGAAGTATTTTAAAAATATTTTTGAAACTTTATAAATTATTATAATTAAAAATCAAAAACAATTCTTTTGAAATTTAATTATTAATCGAAAATTGTTTTTCTTAAAGCTATAATGTCCTTAACTTATATTATTTAGTAAAGCAATTAAAAGCTTATCTAATTAAATAATGTCATAGTTTTATTGCATTTTTTATTTTACTATTGGGAACAGATTTTCAGAAATAAAGGCAAAATGTTTGAAAAAAAAAAAAAAATAGATGATTTACATTCCCCAATGTTCAACTAATAAAACCAATTTTCCCAACAAAATTTAATTTTTTAACATTTCATGAAGTTACGTAAAGAGTGTGTGTGTGTGTGTGTGGGAGGGGGGTTAATAGATGCAAGAAAAATATTTTTACGAAGATTTTTAAAACATAATAGTTTCATAAATAATCTAATTCATTTGTGAATAAGTCCTAAAAGTTTCATTAAAATCCGATGATTATTTGGTTTTTGCAAGAATTTCCAAATTAATGTGTTTGTCACCGGAAAAGACTGAGTTATGTAATATTACGTTTTCCATTGTAAACACTTGTAACGAGTTGGTTAACTGCTAACTAAAATCAAAACAAGATTTTTCACCACAATTTCGAACGTGTTAATAGGTATTAAATTTATTTTTAAATAATTAAAAAATATTTTGATTTTTCCTCTTAATAATAACATATTTTGATGGAAAATGTTCGTTTTTAAGTTTCGGCTCTTTTTTTTCTTCATATTATGTTGTTCTTATAGCGATTTAGTGGAAGTACCAACAATAGCAAGGCAATTATGAGATAATTGGAAATCCTGCCAAGATTCGTCATTGGCGATCACAATCTTAATAATATAAGATACGCAGATGTCACAGGGCTGACAGCAAACACGGGAAAGAAAATATCTATTGAAAATCGAAAATTATTTGAATTTGTGTAGAATTTGAAAATGGCATAGGAAGCGTGAAAATAATTCTGTTGTTTTTGTCTTTTAGTTTTTATTTGCAACTGTAAGAAGTAGTTAGAATTGCTGACATCTCTGTAAAACGTTATAGAAATCGTTCTATATTAGAATTTTCTTCAATTTTTAGTAGTTTTAACAACTCTTATTGTTTGAGTAATTTCTCTTCAGGATATGGAGGTTCATGGTTCTCTACAAAATCCTGTCATTTTTACTCTACGCAACATTTGTCCTCTTTCCTTATTACGTGTTCCAGAAGTTTCAACTGTCTCTTTCTGATTGCAAGAAGAAGTTTTCTAACAACATTAAACTCAGCAACATTGATTTTATTAAGACATCAACCCTAGTTACAATTCTACTGCTCTTTGATATGTCTTTTTTGTTTTTTGTTGTGCTACATGGTTGTTAACCGCTGTTCTTGCACTAAACGAAGTGGGACGGCGGCGTTTGTTTAGTTTTAGGAAACTTGAGGCAACAAAGTTGGGGTTCTACAGCAGGATGCCTAGAATACTATGGAAAGAGTAATTTTTAAGGAATTTTAAAGGAAAATAGAAGCGACAAGAACACATGTTTGGGATTAGAAAAAGACAACATTTCTGATTCATAACAAGAAAAGAAGGTTTGGAGAATTTGACGCTTTCAGAATATTATATGAAAGAAATAAGTACAGGAGTGGGAAACAACGTGTAACCCTAACCCTAACCCTAACGAGTTTGGTTAAATGAATTGTAAAGCAGGGAATGGGAAGGCCAGTAAAATGACAAATATTGTTAAGTGGTATAAAGTATAGGAAGTTGTGGAGAGCTATGAAAATCACCATCTGTGCCGACATGCTATACAGATCCACCATGAAGAACATCACAGTAAGTGAGGCATTATTTTTTTTAAGAAACCACATGCATAGCCGAGAAATTTTAGTAACGAAAACGTTCTCCGGTAAGTTTTATAGATGTCTCACTAAAAATGATTGACATGTTTGTTTTTCAGTGTGCATTTCTTGTGGGTGAAAAAATAGCCCTTATATATATATATATATATATATATATATATATATATATATATATATATATCAACTACGTTCACGATCATAAGGTAATGGCTGTATTCGGGAACTAAAAAATAAAAAAAAAATAAAAATCCAACAACTTACACACCATTTGCAATAGCACAACCAAAACCATTGAAAACGGCTTACAGATTAGCAAAAAACGGTCGGGTTAGACAGTTTCTCCATAAGGTCAGTCAGTTAAGTGCCACACTTGATAGACGCTTGGGCGATGATGTCTCGATAGAAACCTGACTGACGTGGCAAAAGATTTTCTCGCAGTAGGTTGCCATTATTTTCTGCGGTCGACTGGTTGCCAAACAAGGCTATAGAACCCAATCTGCCCTGTTATTTTTAACCCATAGCTGGATGGAGAAGCGACGGATTAATACCTTTCCCAACGGTATTTGCGCATAAGTGAATGCAACGAATTCATCCTGCGTTTCTAATAACTACTGAGTGATCTGAGGAATAAGAAAAGCGCGCGCAATCCCAGTAAGTACGGATTTTTGCCGCTATTTTTTGTGAGCAGTATCTTTTACAGTGCATACAAATTTTCCTCATAGTGTTTCAAAGGTGTCAATGTTTTCCTGCCTTACTTGTCAACAGAGTTCAATTTCCGTGACGCATCATAAAATAAATAAGTAAATAAATAAATGGTTGGTGGCCCTAAAAAGAGATCCTCCCTCGTCCCATTGTGGGTGGAGAGAGGATACCGTGCCTCGTTCTCTTCGCACTATTTTCATATACAACATTACAGGACGGGATACGATATTCACTTTTGTCTTCGATGTAGTTTCTAGTCGATTTATAAAAGACGACGACGACGACGACGACCAGTGGAGAAATAAAACAGAATGTATGAAAAGAGAAGTAAAAAAAAACAAAACAAAACAAAAAAACGAATGAAAAAAAAGAAAAAATAATGAAAAAAAAAAAAAAAAGGAAAAAATAGGCGGTATTGGGGGAAGAAAAATCTTCAGTTATTTTTCTTTTCACCCCTTTTTTTTCTTCTTTTCACTATGTGGACTGAGAAACGAAGGATCTTTGCTTTGAAATAATTGTTTATTCAGAGTGTTTAACTAGCGTCACCGCGGCAGGACATAGAGTCCGTAATTGTTGGTTGAAGAGACGTCGCCGTTAAAAAACACGACCAGACGGTCATAAAATCTGAGTGGAAAAAAAAAAAAGAGAAAAGAAAAAACCCCTTCAAGAAAAGACAAAACAATAACAGTACACACACACACACACACACACACACACACACACACACACACACACACACATATATATATATATATATATATATATATATATATATATGTATGTATGCGTGTGTATAATAGCCTCATTCACATGTAAAAAAAAAACACCTAAAAATAATAGAAACAGTAATAATAAAAGAAAATGCCAACACCCAATAACATCAACTAGGAAAACGGCCACAATGAGTTGACCGTGTTTGGAAAATGACAACGCATCACTCTAGAAACATATAAAAAGAAATCTATACATTCAGTTATATATTTATATGAAATGATTTTGTTTGAACATTATTTTTGATCGATATTCGTATTTAAGTAAATATTCTGTTTGTAATTAAACAGTATTATATATTTCTTTCTACCGGCCTGATTATTTAGGATAATTTTTTGTCATTCGACAGGATTCGAACTTGTTTGATTATAAACAGAATATCTACTTAAATACAAGTATCAATCAAAAATAATGTTCAAACAAATCCTTTCAAATTGTCGGTTGTTTAAAGTCTATTTCGTTTATATATATATATATATATATATATATATATATATATATATATGTTGTAACTAAGTTGTTGAACTCGTAGGTTTATTTACCTTTTTGTTCATGCATTTTTTTAAAATAAAGAGTGCTCGATACAAATGTAAAGCGTTATATATATATATATATATATATATATATATATATATATATATATATAAGCTTGTATTAACTTTAACCTCCTTTCTCCTTATACTTTTCGTTCTCCTTTTCTTTCTCTTTTTCCTTTTAAAATTTTTCTATATTTCTCTTTTTCTTTTTTTTGTTTTTTGAATGAGTGAGGAAAAGTTTTTGTAAATTGTCGTAACAAATATCTATTCTAGATATAGGCACGTGAGTGTCTGTATGTGACGATTTTCTGGACGATTTTAAACAAGAAATATTAACTGTTGTATGGTCTGAGTCTGCTTAGCTGCGAAATATTTATTACCCATGGATCTGTAGAATATCCAAACTTTTTTTCAAGATTATATTACTCTATTAAATTTAATAAAAATTTAACATTGAGTTCTTTTGAGTTTGTCTCTATTGGAATTTACCTGACAAAAAATGTCAAATATTCTACGATATATATATATATATATATAATGTGTGTGCATGTCTAAAGTAAACGGACAAGGTACTTTTGCTCTTCTATGTGTCGTGTCCCTTCAGGACGTTGGTGATCATAGTTCTCCACAACATCTGTCTCTTTGTAGCTCTTAATAATTTTGTTTTTTTGTTATCTCTCTTAAACCTTCGTACATGTTATTAGATTTGTATGTATGAATCCTTGACAAAATCTAAGCGGAGAAATCCCAGCCTCTTATCGCAGATGTGGAGAAAGTCCCAGTCTCATATAAGATTAATTAATAAGATTGGTCATATTATATAAAGATGAGGTAGTTGTTTTTCTCTGTTCTGTGAGTATCAAAGTTTCCAAGCCCCTCTTTTCTTATTATGTGTTTTAGAAATCTCATCTATCTTTTCCTGATGTTAAGTATAATTGTCCTTTTTTTTCTCACTTTCTCTAAAAGTTCATAGTTGCTCACATGTTCAGTTCATGAAATTCTCAGCATTTTTCTGTAGAACCACATTTCTGTTGCTTCAAGTTTCTCCATCTGTGAGGAGATTGTCCAACATTCACTGCCATATATGAAGACTGATCTTACGTATCAGTTCAGACCTCTTTTCTTGGTTTCTTTATGAAATTATCCTTTTTCTTAATACTTTTCTTGGATTTTGTAAGGCATATTTCATTATACCAACGCACTCCTGTAAATTCTTTTACTGCGTTTTTCTTGTGTACGAACAAGAGATTTCTGCTTTTTTTCTCACAGTGTATGGAAAACGAGAAAATCGGAAACCCGAGTTCGAATTCCAGTTGCATTCACTTACGCGCAAATACTCTTGGGAGAGATATTAATCCGTCCCTTCTCCCTCCAGCTGGACAGATTGGGTTCTGTAGTCTTGATAGGCAACCAATCTACTGCAGAAAGCAACGGCAACCTACTGCGGAAAAATATTCTTCCCAGTCAGGCATGACTGCCTAAGCGTGTATCACGTATGGCCCTTAACTGACTGACTTTATGGAGAAACTGTCTAACCTGACCGTTTTTGGCTAATCTGTCAGCCGTTTTCAAGGGTTTTTGGTTGTGCTATTGTAAATGGTGTGTAAGTTATTGGAAGGTAGACATATTTAGTTCCCGAATACAGCCATTATCGTGAACGTAGTTGATATGCTTTTTTTAAATTTTAATTTATATTTATTAAGGGCTATTTGTTCACCCACAAGAAATACAGACTGAAAAACACGGCATATTTACTTTGTCAGTCATTTTTAGTGAGACATTTATTTAACTTTTCGGAGAAAATCTTTTCGTTAATAAGATTTCGTTAATAAGTGTTTTCTTAAAAAAAAAAAAAAAAAATGCCTCGCTGTGTCGTTTTTCATGGTGGAGCCGTATAGCATGTCACCACAGACAATGAATTCCCTTAGAAAGTGGGAGGCAGGTTCGGTTTCTGCCAGAGAACACGTTTTCTTCACCAAGATTTATCGAATGCACAGGCCAATAGACGTAATAAATAAAAATAAGACGTTCATTTTAAGTGTCCACTATAATAACATTTGAAGTAATAATATGTGTATGCGTGTAGAAAGACGCTTCAAAGTCAAACTATTTTATACTTTAGTGTCTGTATAAATTTATACGTAAATTACATTTATTTTTACAGTATTTATACTCTCCAATAAACAAAACACTGATCAGTAAATATGATTATACAGGGTGGTTCAAAAGTAAGTGGTCAGTAGGTGAAACAGATTTGTGTGTAGCTTATATTATTAAAATGGTGTTCATTATAACTATGGTATTTGTGCTACAGGTTACCTGTAGCATTATTTAAAATTTTTAGTTTTTTTTTTTTAATCGTATCACCCCGAGCAAGGCGGTAACGCCACTGATGTGCAGGGGGCTACGTAATAGTGGAAAGATTGGAAAAGAGAAAGCCGGAAACCACATCCTAAACAGGGAACAAGGGATGAGCCTCTTAACCTGTTCAATAGACGTGGGTGGAGTGTGAACCGGGCGATAGATAGATCTATCTACTCCAATTGAAAAAAAAAACAAACAAAAAAAACAAAGTGAGAAGATTGGAAAAGAGAAAGCCGGAAACCACATCCTAAACAGGGAACAAGGGATGAGCCTCTTCATCTGTTCAATAGACGTGGGTGGAGTGTGAACCGGGCGAATAATCGTATGAGTAAATATAATTGAATATGTAATCTAAAAATAAAAATAATATAATTTACTGTTTACTTACTTTTGGACCACCACGTTTATTTGATAAAATAAAATAAATAAATAATAAAAATGAAAAATAATAACAGCAGCAATAAAAACAACAAATGCAATAACAAAATGAGAAGACGGAATAACATACATTCCCTCATTAAAATATGTTGCTTAAGAGGCCTCTTTGAGATTCGGGGCCTTAAAGCTTAAGTCTCAATAGTTTCATGGTAGACCCGCCACGGAATATATATTTTTAGATATTTTACACAAATGCATGTATTGGATATTCCGTCTTTTCATTTTGGCTGTTGTTGTGTTATTTCTTGCTGGACTCTTAACCGGGTCAACGACAGGTTGATATACAATATTAGAGAAAAAGTTTATCTGCGTAAATGAGTTTTGCAGTTGAGTTATGAGATTTGCAGTAAAAATACATAAATTTCGTGATCATGAAAATACTTGTACTTGTTTAGTAAATATCTTTTGAGTGTGATAATTAATATGTAAGGTTTTTTACGAGAATATTTTATAGTACATAAAATAATGGTGCATGTACAAAATAACAGAGATCGATTGATTTGCAACGCAAGATAACATTTATTAAACAAAATTAACAAAAGGAAAGTTTAAGACAAGAGTTTTTTTTTCCCTAGAAGTAAATTGCATACACAACGAAATATTCATAAATATATTTGAGTGAGACTTCGATGTGTGTTTTAGTGTGAAGCGTCTACAGCCCTTTTAGTTTCAGGTGAAAAGTTCATGTCACATAGTTCGAAATAGCTACTTAGGGCTTCGCTTAGTTTTATCACAGAGCTGCAGCTGATACTAGGTTTATTAAAGGCTGCTACTACTACTATTTTTATTAATGCACTACAATTTTTGGTATGCAAAATAGAAAAAAAAAACCCAAACAAACATATATACTGATATACTCAAATGTATGTTAAAGCCAAAGATATTTGTTGTGCACGTAAAGAAAGATCGTGCATTCTTGTAAGTAGCATAGTCATACTGACAATCAAATGCGAACTAAAAAACTTAAAAATTTTTCTTTACTTATAACTTTTTAGAGACTTCAGGAACAACTGGTATGTTTTTCTCGATTTTTGTTGGTTTAAAAAACATTTTACTTGCTGAGTGATAAGGAAATTTTATTTTTTATGGCTGATGTCAGTCTGTTTTAAGGCTGTTTTGATCTTAATTTTAAAGAATTATTTTTTGCTCATTTACGATCTTGAAGTGATAGTGTTCACTTAAGACGCCATAAATACACGTATATCGGATTCTCTAAACAATTCAGAGTATTTTTCCAATCATGTACATCCTTGAAGATATGTTCGCATCTATCAAAGAATACGCATATAGGTACACTCAAGTGTATGTGTGTGTCTGCCTGCATACGAACAAAATCAACAGAAACAGACAGAGAGATAGATGCGGGTAGAGAGAAAATGGCTGCGTGTGTCTATTAACATATCAAATAATACAGGAATTAGGTGTATTTCATTGAATTTTTATGATCTTTTTCTATCTTGGTTGACAATTTGCAGCATCTATTATTTTCACTTAAAAAATAAAAGCATGAGCTGACTTGACTTCACAGGTATATGATGGCGCCAGGCACCAGACGTTACTAAAATTTACACCCATATATATCAGGGTGGTCAAACTTGGTTAATGTAAGAACCACATACGATAAAGTTCAGATGTTTGAGAGACGCAAGACATGAATTTTGCGCATACGTTTTTTGTTACATGAACATTTTGTTACAAAATTTTTGTATAAATATTAAGAAAACTATGTATGCAAGATTAGAAGTTAGCGTAATTCATTACTGCATTAAATGCTCTCAATATAATTAAAATAATCGTCAGTCAAGATTTTGAAAACATTTTGTATATATATATATATATGTACTTTGTGTTTACTGAAATCAATACAAATTAATAGTTTCAAAAACTGCGTGAATGAATAAATCTTGCATACATAGGTTTCTTAATATTTAAATTGTGTGTATTTTGGCATCATTTTTTCATTAATACAGGTTTCGTTGAATAATATAGACAAAATTTGTATATAAATATTAAGAATAATATAGACAAGTTTTGTCTATTTTGTGTAGGATCCGTTCGTATCGTCTGATAAGCTTGATGGTGCTATCGTTGAGTCTGAGCATAATTTCTTCAACGAAACCTGTATTAATGAAAAAATGCTGTCAAAATACACACAATTTAAATTACATGATCCAGCAGCCCAACAAACCATCACCACCTTGAAATATAAATGGAGCCTTGTGAAAAGTCAAGTTGAAATAGTGAAAGAAAATCTGGACACACTATACAAGAACAAACATGACCTCTACAACAAACTGAAAGATGTAACTACCTCAAACCAACTAGAAGAAATTATGCTCAAACTCAACGATAGCACCATCAAGCTTATCAGACGATACGAACGGATCCTACACAAAATAGACAAAACTTGTCTATATTATTCTTAATATTTACACACACACACACACACACACACACACACACACACACACACACACATATATATATTTGACATTCTGACATTCGTAAAATTCTTATAGACAATACTAAAATTATTGATCAACACACAGACATTAGACGCCTAGAAATTTTAGAGGCACTACATATCAGAAGTAAAAAACCTCTTATCAATCGCACAGCTTACCAGGTTTCTGGACATGTACTTAGTTGTGTTTAGAGGGTTTATTTAAAATATAATTAAGGGAAATAATTATTTGCCTCTAAGTAATTTGATAATTTACATAATTAGTTCCTTCGAAGTTCAAATTCTCTAACGTATTTTTACGGCATTTAAAATCTTTAACAACCAAGTATTCCATATCATTCACGCATCTACGTGAGCACATATCTTCACGTGTGCATGTTACTTACATTATTTGAATTAAAAAAAAAATTCATAACGTTTATTTATTTTCGATGACGTTCGTAAGTACTAGGACAACCTTTGGACAATTTTATACAAATATAATTCAGAAATAAAGTCTAAGAAAATATCAAAAAATTCAAAAGAAAATATATAAGAAGACTATGTTGTCTCTATCGTTTAACACAATTGTTTAAAAGAAAAGATGCTGCCAAAATATATGTACTTTATATATATATATATATATATATATGTATATATATATATATATATATATATATATATATATATATATATATATATATATGCGAAAATTGAAACCCAATTCTAACACTGAGTATTTTGTTTCGTTCGATATATCGAGTCTCTTCACAAATATACCAATTGACGAAACAATTGACATTTGTACCGGCTTTTTGTATTGTGGCCATAGAAAGTATCCATCTTTTCCTCAGAGTGTCTTTGTCGAGTTAATGGAGATGGTGATTAAGTTTGTCTTCTTCAGCTTCGATAATTACATGTATCGACAAATAGAGTAGCTATGGGTAGTCCATTGGCTTCTCTGATGGCCAACATTTTTTGCCTTACATGAGAAACAGTTTTTCGATAAGATTGATAAACCCTATTGTTACTTCCGTTACGTTGACTATACATTTACGTCGTTTCCTAATAGTAGTAAAGAGGAAGAGTTCTTTTCACATTTGAATAATCTCCATCCTGCGTTAAAATATACTATGGCGGTAGACGAGAACAATCGGTTACCTTTTCTGGATGTTTTAGTAGAAAGAACAGTTTCATGCTTTCTTGCTACTGTTTATCATAAACTCGCTTTCTCTGGGTTTTACTTAACTTGGGATTCTTTTGCTCCCAGAACCAGGAAAACTTATCTTATTAGCTGCCTTACCCATCGGGCTCTGATGTTATATTCTGAGTGTAAACTCGATGCTGAGCTAAAGAAAATTAAACAACTATTTTTATCACTTTCGCCTATGTAACCCCCTAACCACTCTTTCTCATCACTTTCGCCTATGTAACCCCCTAACCACTCTTTCTCATCACTTTCCCCTATGTAACCCCGTAACCACTCTTTCTCATCACTTTCCCCTTTGTAACCCTGTAACCACTCTTTCTCATCACTTTCCCCTTTGTAACCCTGTAACCACTCTTTCTCATCACTTTCCCCTTTGTAACCCCGTAACCACTCTTTCTCATCACTTTCCCCTATGTAACCCCCAACCACTCTTTCTCATCACTTTCCCCTTTGTAACCCTGTAATCACTCTTTCTCATCACTTTCCCCTTTGTAACCCCGTAACCACTCTTTCTCATCACTTTCCCCTTTGTAACCCCGTAACCACTCTTTCTCATCACTTTCCCCTTTGTAACCCTGTAACCATTCTTTCTCATCACTTTCCCCTATGTAACCCTGTAACCACTCTTTCTCATCACTTTCCCCTATGTAACCCTGTAACCACTCTTTCTCATCACTTTCCCCTTTGTAACCCCGTAACCACTCTTTCTCATCACTTTCCCCTTTGTAACCCCGTAACCACTCTTTCTCATCACTTTCCCATTTTTAACCACGTAACCACTCTTTCTCATCACTTTCCCCTATGTAACCCTGTAACCACTCTTTCTCATCACTTTCCCCTTTGTAACCCCGTAACCACTCTTTCTCATCACTTTCCCATTTTTAACCCCGTAACCACTCTTTCTCATCACTTTCCCCTATGTAACCCTGTAACCACTCTTTCTCATCACTTTCCCCTTTGTAACCCCGTAACCACTCTTTCTCATCACTTTCCCCTTTGTAACCCTGTAACCACTCTTTCTCATCACTTTCCCCTATGTAACCCTGTAACCACTCTTTCTCATCACTTTCCCCTTTGTAACCCTGTAACCACTCTTTCTCATCACTTTCCCCTATGTAACCCTGTAACCACTCTTTCTCATCACTTTCCCCTTTGTAACCCCGTAACCACTCTTTCTCATCACTTTCCCCTTTGTAACCCTGTAACCACTCTTTCTCATCACTTTCCCCTTTGTAACCCTGTAACCACTCTTTCTCATCACTTTCCCTTTTGTAACCCTGTAACCACTCTTTCTCATCATTTTCCCCTTTGTAACCCTGTAACCACTCTTTCTCATCACTTTCCCCTTTGTAACCCCGTAACCACTCTTTCTCATCACTTTCACCTTTGTAACCCCGTAACCACTCTTTCTCAACACTTTCCCATTTTTAACCACGTAACCACTCTTTCTCATCACTTTCCCCTATGTAACCCCGTAACCACTCTTTCTCATCACTTTCCCCTTTGTAACCCCGTAACCACTCTTTCTCATCACTTTCCCATTTTTAACCCCGTAACCACTCTTTCTCATCACTTTCCCCTATGTAACCCTGTAACCACTCTTTCTCATCACTTTCCCCTTTGTAACCCCGTAACCACTCTTTCTCATCACTTTCCCCTTTGTAACCCTGTAACCACTCTTTCTCATCACTTTCCCCTATGTAACCCTGTAACCACTCTTTCTCATCACTTTCCCCTTTGTAACCCTGTAACCACCCTTTCTCATCACTTTCCCCTTTGTAACCCTGTAACCACTCGTTCTCATCACTTTCCCCTTTGTAACCCCGTAACCACTCTTTCTCATCACTTTCCCCTTTGTAACCCCGTAACCACTCTTTCTCATCACTTTCCCATTTTTAACCCCGTAACCACTCTTTCTCATCACTTTCCCCTATGTAAAACTGTAACCACTCTTTCTCATCACTTTTCCCTTTGTAACCCCGTAACCACTCTTTCTCAACACTTTCTCCTTTGTAACCCTGTAACCACTCTTTCTCATCACTTTCCCCTATGTAACCCTGTAACCACTCTTTCTCATCACTTTCCCCTTTGTAACCCCGTAACCACTCTTTCTCATCACTTTCCCCTATGTAACCCTGTAACCACTCTTTCTCATCACTTTCCCCTATGTAACCCTGTAACCACTCTTTCTCATCACTTTCCCCTATGTAACCCTGTAACCACTCTTTCTCATCACTTTCCCCTATGTAACCCCGTAACCACTCTTTCTCATCACTTTCCCCTTTGTAACCCCGTAACCACTCTTTCTCATCACTTTCCCCTTTGTAACCCCGTAACCACTCTTTCTCATCACTTTCCCCTTTGTAACCCTGTAACCACTCTTTCTCATCACTTTCCTTTATGTAACCCCGTAACCATTCTTTCTCATCACTTTCCCCTTTGTAACCCTGTAACCACTCTTTCTCATCACTTTCCCCTTTGTAACCCCGTAACCACTCTTTCTCATCACTTTCCCGTTTGTAACCCCGTAACCACTCTTTCTCATCACTTTCCCCTTTGTAACCCTGTAACCACTCTTTCTCATCACTTTCCCCTATGTAACACCCTAACCACTCTTTCTCATCACTTTCCCCTTTTTAACCCCTTAACCACTCTTTCTCATCACTTTCCCTTTGTAACCCTGTAACCACTCTTTTCTCATCACTTTCCCTATTGTGTAACCCCCGTAACCACTCTTTTCATCACTTTCCCCTTGTAACCCCGTAACCACTCTTCATCACTTTCCCTTTGTAACCCCGTAACCACTCTTTCTCATCACTTTCCCCATGTAACCCTGTAACCACTCTTTCTCATCACTTTCCCTTTGTAACCCCGTAACCACTTTTTTCTCATCACTTTCCCTTTGTAACCCTGTAACCACTCTTTCTCATCACTTTCCCCTTTGTAACCCTGTAACCACTCTTTCTCATCACTTTCCCCTTGTAACCCTGTAAACACTCTTTCTCATCACTTTCCTTTGTAACCCTGTAACCACTCTTTTCTCATCACTTTCCCCTTTGTAACCCCGTAACCACTCTTTCTCATCACTTTCACCTTGTAACCCGTAACCACTCTTTCTCAACACTTTCCCATTTTTAACCACGTAACCACTCTTTCTCATCACTTTCCCTATGTAACCCTGGTAACCACTCTTTCTCATCACTTTCCCCTTTGTAACCCCGTAACCACTCTTTCATCACTTTCCCATTTTTAACCCCGTAACCACTCTTTCTCATCACTTTCCCCATGTAACCCTGTAACCACTCTTTCTCATCACTTTCCCCTTTGTAACCCCGTAACCACTCTTTCTCATCACTTTCCATGTAACCCTGTAACCACTCTTCTCATCACTTTCCCCTATGTAACCCTGTAACCACTCTTTCTCATCACTTTCCCCTATGTAACCCTGTAACCACTCTTTCTCATCACTTTCCCCTATGTAACCCCGTAACCACTCTTTCTCATCACTTTCCCCCTTTGTAACCCCGTAACCACTCTTTCTCACTACTTTCCCCTTGTATCCCCGTAACCACTCTTTCTCACTTTCCCCTTTGTAACCCTGTATCCACTTTTTCTCATCACTTTCCTTTATGTAACTCGTAACCATTCTTCATCACTTTCCCCTTGTAACCCTGTAACCACTCTTTCTCATCACTTTCCCTTTGTAACCCCGTAACCATCTTTCTCATCACTTTCCCGTTTGTAACCCCGTAACCACTCTTCTCATCACTTTCCCCTTTGTAACCCTGTAACCACTCTTTTTCATCACTTTCCCCTATGTTACACCCTAACCACTCTTTCTCATCACTTTCCCCTTTGTAACCCCTTAACCACTCTTTCTCATCACTTTCCCTTTGTAACCCTGTAACCACTCTTTCATCACTTTCCTCATTGTAACCCCGTAACCACTCTTTCTCATCACTTTCCCTTTGTAACCCCGTAACCACTCTTTCTCATCACTTTCCTTTTGTAACCCCGTAACCACTCTTTCTCATCACTTTCCCCTATGTA
The DNA here is from genome assembly GCA_037127315.1 of Ascarosepion bandense. Classification (NCBI taxonomy): domain Eukaryota; kingdom Metazoa; phylum Mollusca; class Cephalopoda; order Sepiida; family Sepiidae; genus Ascarosepion; species Ascarosepion bandense. Next base: position 8,890,049 of record JBBBDQ010000851.1, read on the forward strand.
ACCCTGTAACCACTCTTTCTCATCACTTTCCCCTTGTAACCCCGTACCACTCTTTCTCATCACTTTCCCCTTTGTAACCCTGTAACCACTCTTTCTCATCACTTTCCTTGTAACCCTGTAACCACTCTTTCTCATCACTTTCCCCTTTGTAACCCTGTAAACACTCTTTCTCATCACTTTCCCTTTGTAACCCTGTAACCACTCTTCTCATCACTTTCCCCTTGTAACCCCGTAACCACTCTTCATCACTTTCACCTTGTAACCCCGTAACCACTCTTCTCTCAACACTTTCCCATTTTTAACCACGTAACCACTCTTCTCATCACTTTCCCCTATGTAACCCTGTAACCACTCTTCTCATCACTTTCCCCTTTGTAACCCCGTAACCACTCTTCTCATCACTTTCCCATTTTTAACCCCGTAACCACTCTTTCTCATCACTTTCCCCATGTAACCCCCGTAACCACTCTTTCATCACTTTTCCCCTTGTAACCCCCGTAACCACTTTTCATCACTTTCCCCTTGTAACCCCCGTAACCACTCTTTTCATCACTTTCCCCCTATGTAATCCTGTAACCACTCTTTCTCATCACTTTCCCCCTTGTAACCCTGTAACCACTCTTTTCATCACTTTCCCCTATGTAACCCCTGTAACCACTCTTTCTCATCACTTTCCCCTTTGTAACCCGTAACCACTCTTTTCTCATCACTTTCCCTTTGTAACCTTGTAACCACTCTTTTCTCATCACTTTCCCCTTGTAACCCTGTAACCACTTCTTTCTATCACTTTCCCTTTGTAACCCTGTAACCACTTTTCTCATCACTTTCCCCCTTTGTAACCCTGTAACCACTTCTTTCTCATCACTTTCCCCTTGTAACCCCGTAACCACTCTTTCTCATCACTTTCACCTTTGTAACCCCGTAACCACTCTTCTCAACACTTTCCCATTTTTAACCACGTAACCACTTTCCTCATCACTTTCCCCTATGTAACCCCCGTAACCACTTTTCTCATCACTTTCCCCTTTGTAACCCCGTAACCACTCTTTCTCATCACTTTCCCCATTTTTAACCCCGTAACCACTCTTCTCATCATTTCCCCCATGTAACCCTGTAACCACTCTTCTCATCACTTTCCCCTTGTAACCCCGTAACCACTCTTTCTCATCACTTTCCCTTTGTAACCCTGTAACCACTCTTTCTCATCACTTTCCCCTATGTAACCCTGTAACCACTCTTTCTCATCACTTTCCCCTTGTAACCCTGTAACCACTCTTTCTCATCACTTTCCCCTATGTAACCCTGTAACCATTCTTTCTCATCACTTTCCCCTTTGTAACCCTGTAACCACTCTTTCATCACTTTCCCTTTGTAACCCTGTAACCACTCGTTCTCATCACTTCCTTTCCCCTTTGTAACCCCCGTAACCACTCTTTCTCATCACTTTCCCTTTGTAACCCCGTAACCACTCTTTTTCATCACTTTCCCATTTTTAACCCCGTAACCACTCTTCTCATCACTTTCCCTATGTAAAACTGTAACCACTCTTTTCTCATCACTTTTCCCTTTGTAACCCCCGTAACCACTCTTTTTCAACACTTTCTCCTTTGTAACCCTGTAACCACTCTTCTCATCACTTTCCCTATGTAACCCTGTAACCACTCTTTCATCACTTTCCCCTTGTAACCTCAACCACTTTTCATCATTTTCCCCTATGTAACCCTGTAACCAATCTTTTCTCATCACTTTCCCCTATGTACCCTGTAACCACTCTTTCTCATCACTTTCCCCCTATGTAACCCTGTAACCACTTTTCATCACTTTCCCCTATGTAACCCCGTAACCACTTCTTTCTCATCACTTTCCCCTTTGTAACCCCGTAACCACTCTTTCTCACTTTCCCCTTTGTAACCCCGTAACCACTCTTTTCTCATCACTTTCCCCTTGTAACCCTGTAACCACTCTTTTCTCATCACTTTCCTTTATGTAACTCCCGTAACCATTCTTTTTTCATCACTTTCCCCTTTGTAACCCTGTAACCACTCTTTCTCATCACTTTTCCCTTTGTAACCCCGTAACCACTTCTTTCTCATCACTTTCCCGTTTGTAACCCCCGTAACCACTCTTTCTCATCACTTTCCCCTTGTAACCCCCGTAACCACTCTTTCTCATCACTTTCCCCTATGTAACACCCTAACCACTCTTTCTCATCACTTTCCCCTTTGTAACCCCTTAACCACTCTTTCTCATCACTTTCCCCTTTGTAACCCTGTAACCACTCTTTCTCATCACTTTCCCCTATTGTAACCCCGTAACCACTCTTTCTCATCACTTTCCCCTTTGTAACCCCGTAGCCACTCTTTCTCATCACTTTCCCCTTTGTAACCCCGTAACCACTCTTTCTCATCACTTTCCCCTATGTAACCCTGTAACCACTCTTTCTCATCACTTTCCCCTTTGTAACCCGTAACCACTCTTTCTCATCACTTTCCCATTTTTAACCCCGTAACCACTCTTTCTCATCACTTTCCCCTATGTAACCCTGTAACCACTCTTTCTCATCACTTTCCCCTTTGTAACCCCGTAACCACTCTTTCTCATCACTTTCCCCTTTGTAACCCCGTAACACTCTTTCTCATCACTTTCCCTATGTAACCCTGTAACCACTCTTTCTCATCACTTTCCCTTACCCTTGCTAACCCTGTAACCACTCTTTCTCATCACTTTCCCCTATGTAACCCTGTAACCACTCTTTCTCATCACTTTCCCCTTTGTAACCCCGTAACCACTCTTTCTCATCACTTTCCCCTTTGTAACCCTGTAACGCTCTTTCTCATCACTTTCCCCTTTGCCCAACTTCTGTAACCACTCTTTCTCATCACTTTCCCTTTTGTAACCCTGTAACCACTCTTTCCTCATCACTTTCCCCTTTGTAACCCTGTAACCACTCTTTCTCATCACTTTCCCCTTTGTAACCCCATGCTCCTCTTTCTCATCACTTTCACCTTTGTAACCCCGTAACCACTCTTTCATAACACTTTCCCATTTTTAACCACGTAACCACTCTTTCTCATCACTTTCCCTATGTAACCCCTTAACCACTCTTTCTCATCACTTTCCCCTTTGTAACCCCGTAACCACTCTTTCTCATCACTTTCCCATTTTCTTCCCCGTAACCACTCTTTCTCATCACTTTCCCCTATGTAACCTGTAACCACTCTTTCTCTCCTCATCACTTTCCCCTTTGTATCCCCGTAACCACTCTTTCTCATCACTTTCCCCTTTGTAACCCTGTAACCACTCTTTCTCATCACTTTCCCCTATAGCAACCCTGTAACCACTCTTTCTCATCACTTTCCCCCTTGTAACCCTGTAACCACTCTTTCTCATCACTTTCCCCTATGTAACCCTGTAACCATTCTTTCTGCCTCATCACTTTCCCCTTTGTAGCCCTGTAACCACTCTTTCTCATCACTTTCCCCTTTGTAACCCTGTAACCACTCGTTCTCATCACTTTCCCTTTGTAACCCCATAACCACTCTTTCTCATCACTTTCCCCTTTGTAACCCCGTAACCACTCTTTCTCATCCTTTCCATTTTTAACCCGTAACCACTCTTTCTCATCACTTTCCCCTACCTTAGCCCTTAACCTCTTTTCTCATCACTTTTTACCTTTTACCTTGTAACCACTCTTTCTCAACACTTTCTCCTTTAGCAACTGTAACCACTCTTTCTCATCTTTCCCCTATGTAACCCTGTAACCACCTCTTTCTCATCACTTTCCCCTTTGTAACCCCGTAACCACTCTTTCTCATCATTTTCCCCTATGCAACCCTGTAACCACTCTTTCTCATCACTTTCCCCCTCTCTGCCTTATATAGCTTATATATATCACTTTCCTATGTAACCTGCTCCCTCCTTTTTCTCATCCTTTCCCCTATGTAACCCCATTAACCACTCTTTCTCATCACTTTCCCCTTTGTAACCCCGTAACACCTCCTTTCCTCCATCACTTTCCCTTTGTAACACAACACTCTTTCTCATCCTTTCCCCTTTTGTAACCTGTAACCACTCTTTCTCATCACTTTCCTTTCTTAACCCGTAACCATTCTTTCTCATCTTTCCCTTTGCCTGCAACCTGTAACACTCTTTCTCATCTTTCCCTTTGTAACCCCGTAACCACTCTTTCTCATCGCTTTCCGTTTGTAACCCCGTAACCACTCTTTCATCACTTTCCCCTTTATAGCCCTGTAACCACTCTTTCTCATCCTTTCCCCTATGTAACACCCTAACCACTCTTTCTCATCACTTTCCCCTTTGTAACCCTGTAACCACTCTTTCTCATCACTTTCCCCTATTGTAACCCCGTAACCACTCTTTCTCATCACTTTCCCCTTTGTAACCCCGTAACCACTCTTTCTCATCACTTTCCCCTTTGTAACCCCGTAACCACTCTTTCTCATCACTTTCCCCTATGTAACCCTGTAACCACTCTTTCTCATCACTTTCCCCTTTGTAACCCCGTAACCACTCTTTCTCATCACTTTCCCCTTTGTAACCCCGTAACCACTCTTTCTCATCACTTTCCCCTTTGTAACCCCGTAACCACTCTTTCTCATCACTTTCCCCTTTGTAACCCTGTAACCACTCTCTCTCATCACTTTCCCCTATGTAACCCTGTAACCACTCTTTCTCATCACTTTCCCCTTTGTAACCCCGTAACCACTCTTTCTCATCACTTTCCTCTTTGTAACCCCGTAACCACTCTTTCTCATCACTTTCCCCTATGTAACCCTGTAACCACTCTTTCTCATCACTTTCCCCTTTGTAACCCCGTAACCACTCTTTCTCATCACTTTCCCCTTTGTAACCCCGTAACCACTCTTTCTCATCCCTTTCCCCTTTGTAACCCCGTAACCACTCTTTCTCATCACTTTCCCCTTTGTAACCCCGTAACCACTCTTTCTCATCACTTTCCCCTTTGTAACCCCGTAACCACTCTTTCTCATCACTTTCCCCTATGTGACCCCCTAACCACTCTTTCTCATCACTTTCCCCTATGTAACCCCCAACCACTCTTTCTCATCACCTTCCCCTATGTAACCCCGTAACCACTCTTTCTCATCACTTTCCCCTTTGTAACCCTGTAACCACTCTTTCTCATCACTTTCGCCTATGTAACCCCGTAACCACTCTTTCTCATCACTTTCCCCTATGTAACCCCGTAACCACTCTTTCTAATCACTTTCCCATTCTTAACCCCGTAACCACTCTTTCTCATCACTTTCCCCTTTTTAACCCCGTAACCACTCTTTCTCATCACTTTCCCCTATGTAACCCCGTAACCACTCTTTCTAATCACTTTCCCCTTTGTAAGCCTGTAACCACTCTTTCTCATCACTTTCCCCTTTGTAACCCTGTAACCACTCTTTCTCATCACTTTCGCCTATGTAACCCCCTAACCACTCTTTCTCATCACTTTCCCCTATGTAACCCCCTAACCACTCTTTCTCATCACTTTCCCCTATGTAACCCCGTAACCACTCTTTCTCATCACTTTCGCCTATGTAACCCCCTAACCACTCTTTCTCACCACTTTCCCCTTTGTAACCCCGTAACCACTCTTTCTCATCACTTTCCCATTCTTAACCCCGTAACCACTCTTTCTCATCACTTTCCCCTTTGTAACCCCGTAACCACTCTTTCTCATCACTTTCGCCTATGTAACCCCCTAACCACTCTTTCTCATCACTTTCCCCTATGTAACCCTGTAACCACTCTTTCTAATCACTTTCCCCTTTGTAACCCTGTAACCACTCTTTCTCATCACTTTCCCCTATGTAACCCTGTAACCACTCTTTCTCATCACTTTCCCCTTTGTAACCCCGTAACCACTCTTTCTCATCACTTTCCCCTATGTAACCCCGTAACCACTCTTTCTAATCACTTTCCCCTTTGTAACCCTGTAACCACTCTTTCTCATCACTTTCCCCTTTGTAACCCTGTAACCACTCTTTCTCATCACTTTCCCCTTTGTAACCCCGTAACCACTCTTTCTCATCACTTTCCCCTATGTAACACCCTAACCACTCTTTCTCATCACTTTCCCCTTTGTAACCCCGTAACCACTCTTTCTCATCACTTTCCCCTTTGTAACCCCCTAACCACTCTTTCTCATCACTTTCCCCTATGTAACCCCGTAACCACTCTTTCTCATCACTTTCCTCTATGTAACCCCCAACCACTCTTTCTCATCACTTTCCCCTATGTAACCCCGTAACCACTCTTTCTCATCACTTTCCCCTATGTAACCCCCTGCGCAATAGTGGCAGTGAAATGCCTTGCTTGGGAGTAAAATGATTAAAAAAATAGAATAGCTATCCCGAATGTGTTATTACATCTGCCATTGAACGAAAAATTGCTATGTTCAATGAGGCTAAGATCTACGGGCCATCTAAATGTCCTTTATGTTAGACTACCGTGGATTGGCCCCGTTAGTCAGATATACGCCGATAAAATTTCTATTATTATTGAGCAGTGTTTCAATGCCGTTATGGTCCGGGACATTTTTACAGCTAGAAGGGCTTTTCCTCTTTGCCGTAAGGAGGTTTTGCCTGTCCATTAAAGCAATTTAGTTGTATATCGGTGTAAGTGTCGATGCGAAGTCGACTATGTGGGCAAAACCATCCAATGGTTGGAAGTCAGAATCGCCCAACATGTCCCGGGCCAGGTGCGTAGACATGAGCTGGCAATATTCGGGTGTTCGCAGACTCATGCCTCCGCAATTTTCGAGTATTTATTAAATTCTGCTACTTGCAGGACAAATTATTCTCCTGGATTTTTCTCTGTATTGCACAGGACACGATACATACACCACTAATAACAAAAAGAAAAAAAACAATTAAAAAATAAAATAATATAATTATAAACAAAACATACAACTAATATAAATACGAGAAATAAAAGTACATACAAATACCCAGTAAGGACAAAAATATAATACAACCACGGAACGAAAAAAAAAAAATAAAAAAAAAATAAAAATAAAAGCAAAAATACAAACAAACACATGTAAGGCTTATAAACATAAATGTAATAAAACCAACCATGAACGAAAAAAAAAAAAAAAAACTAAATCAATTAAATACATAAATAAACCGTCACGCGGAAAGAGAAAGAAAAAGGTCAAACCGAGATCAATAAAACAAAGGGGCTCACCCCCAACTAAGCAAACACCAATTCACGCATACACTAAAAAGTAAAAATGAAAATAAATCAAACAACTATATAATAAAAAAGAAAATCAAGAAGAGTAGAAGAGAAAGGAAAGTCGTAAGACGAGCCAATATGATAAAGCGGTTTATTTTATTTCATTATATATATATATATATATATTGGTTTATTTTCTTCTCTTCAAAAAGACACCCCGTCTTGGCTGTATGAATACCAGTACAACTAAGCATACCCGATCTATAACATCGAATAGCCCAAGTGAAGTCTTGATTAATTACCTTTTCTAAGGAACTTATATAATGCACGTCCTAAAGCTAGTAGCAGTTTTTTTCTGGGTGCTAGCCGAAGACTGATCATATTCGGTTGGGTCGCCTATCGAAGAATTCTGTTGTTTATTGAGACTCGAAACTTCTTATGACATGGGAGCAACAACACTGACGGCACATTAAGGTAATATATTAAAATAATAAGCAACTATAATTAAACGACATTTCTCAGAAAAAAACATAACCATGTTGGTAATATCAGAGAGATTTTAGTCAACAATACAATAATCCTCACTCATACACACAGTAAAAAAACCTTCAGATATTGGAGGCCATTTACATTAAATCGAAACAACCCACACTTAATAAAATCATGTTTAAATCTCGTCTAACATATTACATTGCATCTAAATATATGGTTCTGTTATCATTTCGAGCTCTCGCGCAGTGTGACGTCATAGAACCGCATTACACATTTGCAAACTGCGTTTGTTATTTTTGGTAACTATTGTCGTTGCTTAGCGGAGTTTTATGTCAACACAAGATAAATTCGTCGCTGATGGTGGATATTTTTGTGTTAACGGCCTTGTAACCTCTCTGAAGATGGCTCATGTGAGCCGAAAGCTTAGAACTAACTAAATAAAAAAATATCCAAATGTTGCAGAATTTTTGTCTTTATTTTCAACTGAAATTAAGCCAAAGTACGATGTTTAGAACGGCTCATGATTAAACATAATAGACATTCATTGTCTCTTATATTTAACAGTATATGTTTAGAAAATTATCTGCTGCCTCGATACAATATATATATATATATATATATATATATATATATATATATATATATATATATAATTCCCTCCTGTCACGCTTAGAGGGAGGTGGATAACTTGTGAGGAAACAGCTAATAATACTCTCAAATTTTTCGCTGTCATTTTTTACACCAGGGATCCATTCGTACTATAAATATCAGGTTATTAAATCCGCTATTTACTGCTAGCAGAGGTCTTGTGGGTATCGATTTGAGTTGTGAGTTGTTGAAAATCTGACTGATACGTTGTCAAGGCTTTATGAATTAGCTCTGTCAGTTGTTGGTTTGTAAGGATTTCACAATGTTTCGAGTTCCCAAAATATGAGACAATGATTCTCTGGTCGGCAACAAAACATGAAGTCTAGTGTTATCCTAAAGGAAAATAACACATTTCCTGTTCGCCAATTATGGGCGTTTTACTTGAATTGTTGTAATTAACTCTTTCATTTGCGAGCAATACTTTCCAGAATCAATTGATTGGTTACGTGGCAGAAGCTCATTGTACAGGATTCCTTTCCGATCCTACCAGATGCCCGGTATGACTTTCTTAGGATGAAGACCTGCTTTTGGGGTGGGTAAAGTTGGTTCATGTCACTCCAGAATCCTTTTTACTGAACATTGTTGTAAACGATCCATTTCTCATCACCCGTCACAATTTGCTTCAAAACGGGTGAATTTTCTTTGTGTTTATACAGTAAATCACAGGTAGAAATGCGATCTTTTTTTTTTTTTTTTTAATCATCTCACCCCAAGCAAGGCATTCCACTGCCACTATTGCGCATGGGGCTACATAGGGGAAGGTAAAGAGAAGGAGTGGATAGACATAGGGAATGTCAGGAGAAAGGTGATAGATGAGTAAGGATAGCGAGGATGAGTGTCGGGCAGATGGGAAGAGTGTTTGATAGAATGGGAGCAGGTTAGTGTGTTAGGAGGTGTCTATTGACCTTACATTTAAACTCCTGGAGATTGTAGCCGTCGGGGAAGCAATCGTTTGGAAGAGAATTCCACAGTCGGGAAGTGCGAGGAAAGAAACTGTTGGAGTAGAAGTTACGGCTGCATTTTATCGATTTCACTGTAAAAGGGTGGGATCTAGTTGCTAATCTAGTATCTCGTGCAAATTCGTATTTAGGGGGCACCAGTGATCTAAGTTCATCGGAGCAGAAGCCGTGAAAGTATTTATAGAAGAGACACAGCGAAGCCACGTCGCGCCGGTGGGAGAGAGACTGCAGGCGGTCTGCCAAGTCGGTATCTATCACATTACAGACCCTCCTCTGAACCTTATCGAGAAGCCCGAGGAGAAAAGCAGGGGCACCCGACCAGATATGGCAGCAGTATTCAATGCACGGGCGGATGGTAGATTTGTAAATGTGCAGGATAGATTTAGACGGAAAAAACTTTCGGGCCCTACACAGAGAACCGACTTTCATAGCAGCGGATTTAGCAATGGATTCGATATAGTCATTCCATTTGAGGTCCGCTGAAAGTGTGAGACCAAGGAGGCGTAGTGTTTTACTCTCTGGGAGGCAAGCCTGGTCCATGCTAATGGGAGATAGGCGAGATTGTCTATGCTGGTTAATTGAGAGTAGCTTCGTTTTAGAAGCATTAAAATTTACTAGCCATTTCTTACCCCAGTCCAATATGGATTGGAGGTCTTTTTCAATCTCGGCTGCAAGTTTAGCTTTGACGCCTACACCAGATTTTTGTTGGAGGCGAGAGTAAACTGTGGTGTCATCGGCGTACAAACCTATTTGGGTTCTTATGGAATCAGGGAGATCATTAATATATATCAGGAAGAGTGTAGGACCTAAGATGGAGCCTTGGGGGACACCTGCGTTTGTATGGTAGTTCTGAGAGGCATGTCCGTTTAATACCACTTTCATTGTGCGGTTAGAGAGGAATGACTGGATTAGTTCAAACAAATGTCCAGTTATACCATAGCTCCGTAGTTTACATAGAAGGCCAGCATGCCAAACTCTGTCGAACGCCTTAGATATATCCAATGCAACGGTTCGAGCTTCGCCATTCCTGTCGAGTGCCTGGTATATGTACTCGGTGATGGTCGTTAGCATATCAGCAGTAGACCTGGTGAAGCGGAAACCATATTGCTTGTCCGAGAGGAGCCTGTGTGCTGTGAGATGCTGAACCACCTCGGCGTTGATAATGGCTTCGAACACTTTGCCAAAGATCGGAAGAAGGCTGATAGGGCGGTAATTTGCAGGGTCAGAGGGTTCTCCAGTGTTTTTAAATATAGGAACTATAGAGGAAGATTTCCAACAGGCAGGAAAGCAGGAAGCAGATAGGCAGAGGTTGTAGAGCTTAGAAAGGATAGAGGAGAGTTCAGGGGCACATTTCTTTAAGACTATGGTTGGGATTCCGTCACCACCGCTCGCTTTGTGAGGGTCAAGTTTTAAGATTATCTTAGAGACAAGCGAAGGTGTAATGTGGACATCATTCAGTTGTGCCTCGGTTCTAGGTGAGAAGTCGGGTGTAAAAACTCCAGACGAGTCCAGACTCGAATTGTTCGAGAATCTGCGGGCAAAACATTCAGCCTTATCTGCTGGGGAGGTGAGGACCTCAAATTTGTTGATTAGCGGGGGTATTGTGGACTTGCTCTTGTTAAGTACTCTTTTACAGAGTCGCCAGTAGTCTTTAGAGCCGAATTTAGAGCATGCTATTCGTTGCTTCATTCTGGCAGCAAACAACATCTTAGCTTCGTTAAGTACCCTTTTACACTTATTACGAGCTGAAGTGAAAAGGCGCCTGTTTTGTTCCGACGCATAGTTACGATAAAGTCGGAAGAAATGATTCCGGTGGGCAATGGCAGCCGAACAAGCGGGTGAGAACCATGGAGACGAATGAGATTTAAGCTGGAATTTCATAGCAGGGATGAAGGCATCAATGCCAGCCCTAACCCAGGAGGAGACCTCGGATGCACATTCTTCGATGGGAAGACTAAAGACGTTGTTCCAAGGGATGTCACAGAGGAAGTCTCGGAACGAATCCCAGTCTGCTCTTTGATAGCAGTATGATATTCTACTTGTCTGTGTTTCATGGGTCGGGCGGGAGTGGAGTGAAATATTGACGGACACTACAGTGTGGTCAGAGTTTCCAAGTGGGCAGAGTTGTCTGGTAGTGCAAGAGTCTGGGATGGAAGTGAAGCAGAGGTCTAGAAGTGAGTTCCTTCCGTTAGGGTTGTCGGAGAAACGCGTGGGGAAGTCCACTACTTGCGTAAGGGATTGGGTGATTGAAAAGTTCATGGTGTGGACACCAGCATGGTCAGTGACAGCGTTCTTCAGCCACTTGGTGTGGTGGGCGTTAAAGTCACCAAACACGAATACATGGGCAGAGGGATGGGTAGAAATGGCTTTGTCAATATTGTCAGAAATGATGTCAAGTAACGAACAGTCAGGGGAGGAAGGAGAGCGGTACAGAAAGAAGAGATAGCTAATCGAGCTGAGAAGTGAGAGGCGGAAGCACATGAAGGAATGATCTGGGGATTCAAAAGATGACACCCTAGCTAAGGGAAGGTGTTCGCTGACATAGACACCAAGCCCATGCATATGAACATTGGAGTCCTTCCTGAAGAGGGGAAAGTAGCCAGGAACGCAGAACTCAGATGAGGGGATAGAAGGGTTAAGATTAGTTTCACATAGGGCTAATATATCAGGTGAGTTATTATGGAGGAAAGAATCTACGCTGGGGAAGTTGGTGCGGATGCCGCGTATGTTAGTGAAAGAGATGCAGACAGGTTTGGGCGTTTTCAAATGAGCTGGTTTAGTTTTGTTATTATGTTTGCTTTTTTCCATAGTAATTCAGTTAAGGAGTGGTCTTAGAATAGAATCAGTCGGTCAATCACTTGCAACTTGTGAAGGATGGAGACTGGCGCGGCCTACAACATAATGTGGCCTCGGGGTTGCCCACCGAACGTTCATGCAGGGACGCCCGTCCATGCGCGATATGGCACTACAAGAACCCCGGTATTATTCAACTGTTGATCAGAGCAGCCTCTCAAGACGCTACGCAAGAGTTCGGGCTCCTAACTACCAGTCGGAAGCAGCAACCAGGAAACTGCCAACCCGGTACCCTCAGAATGTAAAGACGTTGCCACCATACTCCGTAACTGCAAAGAGCTTCCAGCTGAACTAACACCAAGACCAGAGAAAGGGGATGAACCGGGAACCCCTTCCTAAACAAGAAACAAGGTGATCACCTCTAAACTCATTCAAAAGAAGGGGGTGGAGTGTGAGACCGGGCGATAGTAGAAACTATCTACTCCAATTAAAAAAAAAAAAAAAAAAAAAAAGGAAAAGGTGACTGAGGCTTACAAAGTTTTAACTTAGTAAAAGTCGAAAATACCCTTGAATAGCAAAATTATTTACACAAATTAAGTGACGAAAAAAAACAAAAGAAACAAAGACGGCCAAAAGACGATAAATAAATAAATAAAATAATTTCCAAGAAATTTCACAAAAACAGACTGAAAAATGGACTAAATCCCAGTTGACTTACCACAAGCAGCTAACACTGTAAAGTTGATTTAATTCAATTTCTGAAGACAAAAATAGAAATTAAACCGTTTTTTACAGAATATAGTCGAGTTATGTTGCTTGCGTTCGCTTGCCAAACCGTTAAGAATTCAATCTCTCGAAGACAGAAATTTAAATCTTCTACAAGACAAAACTAATGGAAATAATTGAACCGTGATGCTATTTATCATTAGTCGAAAATACCCTTGAATAGCAAAATTATTTACACAAATTAAGTGACGAAAAAAAAAAACAAAAAAAAACAAAGACGGCCAAAAGACGATAAATAAATAAATAAAATAATTTCCAAGAAATTTCACAAAAACAGACTGAAAAATGGACTGAATCCCAGTTGACTTACCACAAGCAGCTAACACTGTAAAGTTGATTTAATTCAATTTCTGAAGACAAAAATAGAAATTAAACCGTTTTTTACAGAATATAGTCGAGTTATGTTGCTTGCGTTCGCTTGCCAAACCGTTAAGAATTCAATCTCTCGAAGACAGAAATTTAAATCTTCTACAAGACAAAACTAATGGAAATAATTGAACCGTGATGCTATTTATCATTAGTCGAAAATACCCTTGAATAGCAAAATTATTTACACAAATTAAGTGACGAAAAAAAACAAAAGAAACAAAGACGGCCAAAAGACGATAAATAAATAAATAAAATAATTTCCAAGAAATTTCACAAAAACAGACTGAAAAATGGACTGAATCCCAGTTGACTTACCACAAGCAGCTAACACTGTAAAGTTGATTTAATTCAATTTCTGAAGACAAAAATAGAAATTAAACCGTTTTTTACAGAATATAGTCGAGTTATGTTGCTTGCGTTCGCTTGCCAAACCGTTAAGAATTCAATCTCTCGAAGACAGAAATTTAAATCTTCTACAAGACAAAACTAATGGAAATAATTGAACCGTGATGCTATTTATCATTAGTCGAAAATACCCTTGAATAGCAAAATTATTTACACAAATTAAGTGACGAAAAAAAACAAAAAAACAAAGACGGCCACTTTCACTTTGATCATGTGGTGCCCTAACATCGTAGTGATTTGACTACCTAAGCTTCACTAAGCTCCCATGGATTAAGATTATGATAAATTTAGTGTTTATGCTAATTCCTGCACTGTGTAATGCGGATTATTCCCAATCACTCTCTTCATTTGGTCGTCATCTGTAGTGGGATGTCTGCTTCAGCGTTCTTCATCAATAAGGATACAATCACCAATTCTATATTTAGTGAACCACTTTCGTACAGTTCTATTAGCTAAAACACCTTCACCGTACGCAGCACATTTTTTTTTCTTACTTTCGAAGCATTTTTAACTTTACGGTAATAAAAAAAGCATCACGTGTTTAAAATTCACCTGATAATCTTCCGTTTTCACAGAGATTCAAAATTGACACGAATTAAGTAATTTTAAACTTTCTTTCTCAAGAGATAGTTTGAAGTGTTCTCTAATTGTAAATGTAAGCTTATATTATATCTGTCAATAAATTTGACTTGTTCTAACGACTAAAAATCGGCATGAACTTTCCGGACAATCCAATAGATGCTATTATTGTTATTGTTACTACACATGACTTTTGAGCAAATACCTCCAAAAGATTTAAAATATCAGCATTTCATAATGAAAAGAGCCCCAAACTTAATAAAAGCAATGTTTTATCGTCAAAATGTTTGTTATTATTAAGAGGAAATACCAAAGTATATTTTTATTACTTTATTAATTTTTTTCAATCCTTTCTAGCACGTTCGAAATTTTGATTAAAAATATTGTTTTTCTTGCGTCAGTGTGTGGGTCAAAGATTAGTATAGGAATTTTAGCGTCTTTTTGTGTTAAAAACATTGTTTCTGAAATCCTTGAAAAAATCAAATAATTATCGGATTTTAATGAACCTTTCAGGACTTATTCACAAATGAATGAAATTAGTTTTTAATTTTTTCTAGAAAAAATATTTTTTTTTACATCTGTTATCCCCAATTGCTTACTTTTATGAAATTTCGATAAATTAAAATTTCATCTTCATATTTATATTAATTATAAGCAGAAGTCCTTGGAAAATTTAAATCAGCTATTTCTTTTTGTCAAACAGAAACACTATTTACCAAAATTTACTCCGAATCGTAAAATAAAAAAAATCAATAAAACTATGACATTACTTAATGACAAAGGCTTTTAATTGGTTTTATAAATAAAATGTATTAAGGAGACTACTGTCTGAAGGAAAAAAATCGATGAATAATGAATTTTTACTACAATTGTTTTGTGTTAAATTTTAGTTAGAAAATTTTATCAAGTTTTAAATCTTTTAAAATTTCTGTATTATTTTCAGCCTTTAAGATTATACTATTATTCAGTAAAAACTATATTTACTAATCAAAAAGGAAAAATCTTAATACAAATCACCAAACTCTAATGTTTTAAAAATGATTTTGAATTTTTTTATATGTGTATAAACATGCCCGTTTTCTTAAGTACAGAAGATCATACATGACATTATCAGAAAATAAGGCAATAACTATAGTAAATTTAAAGTCAACATCTCTAAAATTAAAAAAAAATAGATTACGGAGAATATTTTCCTAAATTCTCATAGATTTTCCATAGAGTAACATTCAAAATGTCATCAAGCTCTCCACACGTCAAATCAACTACTATCAGTTTAAAAAACACAGCTCCTGTCGGATTTAAAAGTGCATTTTGCGATATTTTAAACTTAAAGTAAATAATATTTGTTTCAAATCAGATTAATTATACTTTAAATCAGCTAAGTTTCATAAAAGTACATTACATTGCGACGAAAACTAAAAAAAAGGCGATAATCAGCTATTTTAGCACTCCCTCAAAAAACAAAGAAAACCCTTCTTTCAATCATTTTTAAATTAGTTTGAAATATAACAAAATATTTTGCTTATTGGAAACATTAAATTTGATCCATTAACTTGAAATTTAAAAAAAAAGCTTCAAGGAAGATTTTTTTTTAATTCATTTTGTTACCCACCTCCCTTTGAAGCATTCACTTTTCTGGAATTCGAACTTAAAGCTATTTGTGTGGAAATTCACATTTCCTTCGAATTAGTTTCATTCACTTAGCACAAATACCCCTGAGAAATGTGTTAATTCGTCGATTCTTCCTCCAGCTATGGGTTAAATAGCTGGGCAGATTGGGTTATTTAGCCTTGGTTGGCAACCAGTCTACGGTAGAAAATAATGGTAACCTACTGCGGGAAAATCTTCTGCCCAGTCAGTCATTTCTCTTTCGAGACATGATCACCTAACCGTGTATCACGTATGACACTTCTTTTTCTTCTATGTGCTCTGTCCCTTCAGGACGTTATCCCTGGTGGCTCTTAGCACGCCTTCGCCTGTTATACCATGCAACCCTCGTTCCATCATCCACCTGATTAGGTCCTTCAAATATGTTATCCGTTGCTTTCCCCTGTCTCTTTTTCCCTCTTTCTGGCCTGTTAGTATCAGGTTCTCCAAGCCCTCCTTCCTCATTGTATGTCCCAGGAACTTCAGCTGTCTCTTCCTGATGCTCAATATTAATTTCGTTTTTGTTTCCATCATTTCTAGGACCTCATCATTGCTCACATGATCGATCCAGGATATTCGCAGCATCCTTCTGTAGAACCACATAACTGACTGAATATAAAATGTATATCTGGCTTGTATTTATCATTCTAAGAGTATTACTTAATATTCCTTCTAAATATTTTCTTTGTAATGAAGCGTATTCATTTTTTATTAGGGCAATATTTTTTTTAAATCAAATTTATGTCCTGTTTTATTTGTGTATGTTACGAGAGTTCAGTGGGTTGTCTTAACGGAATTCTCTCTTGTGTTCATAGATGAGAGCTTTTAGGGTTCTGGAAGTTTCGTTTATATAGCTCTTATGACTTTTTGGCATTTGATGTTGTGTTGCTTCTGTGTTTTCTGATCGTCTTGGAGGTGGTGGTTATGATGCTAGTGTCGGGGATCGTTAGATAGTTCTAGAATATTTTCGATAGAGAATGGTGATCATGGTTCTCTTTTTGTCACAGACGATGCCCAACTGACCCTGCTTTATTTAGCAGTCTACAAAATAAAATAAAAAAAACAAACAATGCGAAATTAAAAATATAAAATGGCGGCAATCCATCGCCCCCTATAGTAAGTCAGTAATGTTCCCCTTAAAAGAAAAAAAAAAAAGGAAAAGAAAAGAAAACAAATGTAAGAAAAACGTCATGAACTCGGCTAATCACGCCTATGGTATTTCAGTCAGGTCCTTCCTTGTCCGTCGTGATGGCTGCAGTATCAGTGTACCTTATCATCAATAGGGGGTTGCTTTCAACGACTCGGACCCGCAAAGCGAGGGAGGTCACCGGACAAATTGGAATCACCAAGTTACGACTGAAAAGCCAGAGACATTGTAATTGCCACTTATGGCATTCGACTTTCTCCTGGGGGGTTAAAAATAAATGAAATAAAAAAGTAAAATACAGACAAGGGATTATCTGTTTTGATACAACAAGTACTGGTGTAAATCTAATGTCTACTAAGTCCAATTTGGTTGTCGCTATCGGAAATCTGGACAAATTGCTATATATATATTATTGCAG
>JBBBDQ010000851.1:8910000-8937500 GCA_037127315.1 Ascarosepion bandense
TCTGCAACAGGTGTTTACTCGTGCAACCAGACTGGCAACTGGGTCTCACCCATTCACAGTGAGATCAACCAAATGCAGACGACAATTCTACTCTTGCAGCTTCTTTCCTTGCACTTCCCGTCTGTGGAACTGGCTTCCTTATTCTTGCTTTCCTGACGGCTGCAACCTCCAGGAATTCAAATGCAAGGTCAATACTCATCTCTTAACCACTTGACCCCAGTTCTTTCCTCACCACCCTGTATATCCTTTTCTTTCTCTCCACCTCTGCAACTGTTATCACACGTGTTCCCTCCCTTCTCGTGCTCCTTTCTAAATGAGTTGTCCTTCTCTTCTATCTAGTGCTTTTACTCTTATGTAGCCCCCTGCACATATGTGGCGTTACCGCCTTGCTCGGGGTGATATGATTAAAAAAAAAAAAAGAAGAAAATAAGGAAGTCTTATAAGGATAAGGAAGCTTGAAATTCAGCATATATCATTTCGCCGAAGTGCAAATAGGTTTGTTTTTCATAGCGTTAAACATATCGGATTTCGTAGCAAAGAACGTGTATTTGCGGGGAATTTTACTGCGGTACTTTGTTCAAAAGAAATCTACAACTGAAGTACATAGAATTCTTGTTGAAACTTACAACAATCATGCTCTGTCGGAAACAACATACAGAGATTGGTTTAGACGCTTCAAAAATAATAATTTTGATGTTGCAAGTAAAGAACGCTTTGGCGAAAGGAAAAAAGTTTGAAGACGAAGAACTGGAGACATCACTTCATGAAGATTCATGTCAGGCGCAAACTGACCTTGCAGAATCATTAGAAGTTGATCCCACAACAGTAACAGTTTCGAAACTTTTGAAAGCATTAGAAATTATTCAAAAGCAAGGACATTGGAAGCCGTACGAGTTGAAGACGAGAGACGTCGAATAGCATCTTGTCACATGTGAACAGCTGCTTCAACGGCAGAAAAGGAAGGTATTTTGCATCGTATCGTGACCGGCGATGAAAAGTGGATACACCACGATAACCCTAAGCGTAGAAGATTGTGAGTTAAGCCTAGCCAGGCATCGACGTCGGCGGTAAAGCGAAATATCCAAGTTTCTACTCTGCATTTGGTGGGATCAGCTAGGTTTAGTTTAATATGAACTTCTCAAATCGACCGAAAACCACCACGGGAGATTGCTGTTGATTACAGCTGGTGCGTTTGAATCGAGTATTGAATAATAAAAATGAACTCTATATGAGTAGAGATACGACAAAGTGATTTTGCAACATGACAACGCTAGGCCACATGTTGCAAAACGGGTGAAAACCTACATGAAAACGCTTAAATGGAAATCCTACCCCACGCGCCGTGTTCTCCCCAATCCGATTTTTATTTGTTCTGATTGATAGCACATGGCCTGGCTGACCAGCACTTTCATTCTTATGAAGAGGCCAAAAAATGGGTCGACTCGTGGTTAGCTTCAAAAAATGTTTTTTTTTTGACGTGGAATTCAAATGCTGCCAGAAAAAAATGCGAAATTAGTGGCTAGCGATAGACAATACTTTGAGTGACATTTTTTTTTACTAATTTTTATAAATAAAACATTACTTTTCATGAAAAATCAGCGAGAACTTCAAGGTATTAATATAGATATAACACACACACACACACACACATATATATATAAACTTATTTATAAATGGAACTTTGTCTGTGTGTGTGTGTGTGTGTGTGTGTGTGTGTGTGTGTGTGTGTGTGTGTGTGTGTCCGTTACCTATAGACTCCGAAACGGCTGGACCGATTTTCTTGAAAATTTACACAGTTGTGCTATAAACGTCTGCGAGTGTTCTTAGCTAGGTTTTGTGTCGAGGTACCCCTAATAAATATCAAAAATCGATAATCGAAGAAATCGGGTTATAGAAGGAGTGGTCCGATTTTAATCAAATTTGATACACTTATAGACAAAAACATAAGAAACGATATTCAGAAGTTTCAAGGTTGCAGTTCTTACAATAGTGGAAAAAATCGATAATATATATATATATATATATATATATATATATATATATATATATATATATATATAAAAGGCAATATGTTTGTGTGTGTGTCTGTTTATCTGTCTGTATGTCCTTTATATGAATCCACAATTTTTATCCGATTCTCACCAAACTTCACACAAATATTCTTTAGGCTGACTCTGAGCTCCAGGACCATGGATTAGTTATAAAGCTTTCATAGTATATATATATACTCTGGCCTTTCTTCCTAAGTTAGTACAGGTTATAATTCGGCAAAGCAAAATCAGGATTTGCGTGTTTTTTTTTCTCAGTGAGCAGAGTAGTATCTGATGAGCTTTTGGTTTCAGTATGGATATAAATAGGGCCGGTGCGTACTACTCTCGAATCCCATAACCGATTGGGCATGGCAAGCCTGGTGAGGTCCCTGGGTAGTACTTTGTGACCGTTATCTTATCAAGATTTGTACTTTTCTACCTACATTTATATACGTTACAAATTAAACTAAAGGATGTAAAATTTTTGCATATTTTGACGTCATTATGGCTATTTTTTTTTATGCAAGTCCGTGAATTTATTTGGCCCATGGTAAGTGTCAAACAAAACACTATATAAAATTCAATATTTTTTATCCATAATATTGAATGTCTTAAAATTATTCAGGCTGTATTTTATACGAATACTACCTAATGAAAATGCAGACGTAGTAGAATGGGGGTGAGGACTGTATCATAGATTAGAGTCGGGCACTAAACCCTTGCACTAAACCCTCTCTCTCTCTCTCTCTCTCTCTCTCTCTATATATATATATATATATATATATATATATATATGTGTGTGTGTGTGTGTGTGTGTATATATATATATATATATATATATATATTGTTTGAAACATTTATTAGCACTCATTTGTCAAAAGAATAAAAAGGAAAAGTCATTTCAAGATTGAATGAGTAAATTCTTTATAGGAGGAATTCAGCATGGGGCTTATAAAATCTACGATACAAGAAGGTTATGGATGCTTAGTTTAAGAAACCCCTGTAGTAAAAAAAAATGTCATTTTATTTTCTTATTCACACTGAATTCGTTGTTTTTACTGAATGTTCTTTTCCATTGTTCCTCTCGCCGTTCCACAAATCATTAATCCTGAACACTTTTTTCAGCCTTCGCTAACCGTCTCAACAATAAATAATAAAGGGAGATACTTTCCTTGTTAACCTGGAACATAAATCAAATTCATAAGACCAATTTATCAAGCTTCGGCGATTTTTACTACATTACGCAGGAGTATTACTTTCATAGGGAAGAAAAATTAGCACATTGCTGGATATGACCTCATAGTAGAGTATTAGACTGGAGATTATTAGGTATGGCGCTTTGTTAACACAGAAATTGCTCAGTAGAATATATATTAATTTAATTTTAAAATAGAACAAATAATAAAATCTAACTTATTAGAACCAGCCACCCGATCCCCCGACCACAAAAAAATTAAAAAAAAAATACATCAAAAAGTTTATCAGACGAATGTGATCCTTTTCATGCTGTTATTACCCTATTCTGTTATTACCCTATTCTGACTCAGTAATTATTATCATTTTAAGAAGCTATCTTAGAATTTTAACGAATTCATAACATTTGAAGTTGAGGCGTCAGATTATGTTTGTCAAATATACATTATCCAAAGGCGCACGTAAATATATTCAGTTCATGTTCTCTGTAAAATATATGTTGTTATTAGACTATATATAGGCACGTGCTCCTAAAGAAAAGCGATACATAAGGTTTAAAATGAATTTTAAAAATACTTTCCAGAAAACTTTGATTTTCAGATGATCTAATGTCAACCGTTATATACTGTCTTCTTGATTACTCCTCTAATGTTATCGCTACTTAATAATTCTTTTTTTTTTTTATTCTTTCCCACTCCGTAACCCCTTGTGTCTTCATGGCTTTGTTGCCTTGTATGGGGTGATGTTATTAGATAAAATATTATTTTTTCTTGGCTAGCAATTAATTTAATATATTTCAGTTGAAATAAACTTTATTTTTATTTGGGATGGGGTTTGTAAACATTTGCAAAAAAAAAAAAAAAAAAAAACTGTATAAGATTAAATCCTTACTGGATTTAACGACGCTTTCAATCACCGACAAGAATCCAACTGTATTACTCGCAGCCGGTCTTATTTGCTTCTCAGTCCTTTTCAAAATGTTTCTAACGGTTCAGTTTTCATTTTGGATCAATAAGAAAAGGCTACCATAATAACGGATACTGAAATCTCTTTTCGGAGAAATTTCAAAATGGAATCAAAGTAAGAAGAAGAAACTTGAGAACACTGACACTAGTCAAACTTAATGTGCGTTAATAAACGACAAACGTTTTTAAAGTCGCCACGTAAACACATCTGGATTTCTTTGAAATTTATCCTGGATTAGAAGACGGAAGAAACCAGTTGCTGGAATAATATAGGTGGTTTACTCTAATTGACCCTGATACTGATATATATATATATATATATATATATATATATATATATATATATATATATAAAGTAAACTTGTGTGTGTGCGCGCGTGTAGTAGTCTGCTGAAATAAAATGTAAAAAGAAAGAAATAATAATAGTAATAAAATATATTATATATTATTAGGCCATTAGACAAAATACAGTCATGATGAGAAAAATGTTAAATGCATTTTCCCCATATATATATATATATATATATATATATATATATATAGAGAGAGAGAGAGAGAGAGAGAGAGAAAATGGACAATTGCTGATATCTTCTGACGAGTGGACTGAACGATTATACAAAGGTTCGTTTACGAAACTCTGGAGTAGCGTTGATATAAATAACATCAATAACATCAAGTGACACATTTATATTTGTATTAATCCTATTTGTTTACATTGTTCGGACTGCTGTTCTTATCTTTATTGTCACATTCATGACGTTTTGGCTTTCGAACCAAACCAGAATAGTCATTCTGTATATTAGCGTTGTGAATGTGACAGTAAAAATGAGGACAACAGTCCATTCAATGTAAATAGTACAAGTAGTTACAATGCCTCATCAGTGGCGATTCTACGGTGGGGGTGGGTGGACAGAAAAATCAAGGCTTACCCCCAGAATTCTGGATAGCATCACTTTTATAACCTTCAAATATTTATGAAACTGATCAGTCTCTGATTTTGATAAAATTTAATCTTCAGAACGTATTGACGTTAGTAGTAACCCTTTGATTTTGTTTTGAAACTAACCTCTCTTGTGTTCCAACAGCTTGAGAGTAAAAAAGAGGGCAAGAATAGATTAGAACTCCACTACTATGAATGAAAAGTTATTTCGTTTAATTTAGTGAAGTAACATACTTATACTTAAACTCATTCCTAAGTTGTGTATATGATATTAGTGTAGTATCAAAATGAAGACGCCGTTTGAGTTTGCACCGCTACTCCTCAGGAAAATCTCGGCCCCTAAGTGCCCGCACCTGCTTTTAGAGTTCCACAATCGTCAGTGTCTCATCTCAGAAATATAGACAGACATTTAAGGAATGATGTTAAAAAATCATTAAAAAAAAACTTGGACCATATTTGCTGCACTTTTCTTCCAAAATGAACTTGGGACAATTTCTGACGGAATTTCCTCCTGTGAAGGATTATTCGTCACTTGAAAAAGTCGATCAGTAAAATTAATAGACCCAAAATGTCTGTCGATTTTATAAACATTAAGATATAAATAAAATATATCTTTAAATAGATAATATGAACACACATTAACACATTAGAAAATAATCTGTAACAACAAAAACTCTAAAATCTTTATGCACAGCTAAAACCTACTATCATAGAACTACGGGGCAGAGTAAGATTGTAGCGCATCGATATTCTTAGTGTGCTTGCTTACCTTGATACCTACCTTCGTATTTCTTGTTTTTATTTAGACGTGAATACTAAATACAAGCGTCAATATAATAAATAAGCTATTTTCTCAACCAACATATAAGCGGATATTATCTTTCACCTCCACTCCTCACCAATCCAATACCTTGGTTTTCAAACGAGAAATTAAGATCTGCCAGTCACTTTGAAAGCAGTTTTTAATTAAATCTATGTTAGTATAAAAAAAAATGTACACTCAGCCACATTTACATAATTATACAATTACCAAGTGAATGTATGTACGTATGTTTACCCTGTAAAATTATTGTAGAATCCATGTGGAGTATAAGAGCCGAAATTACTGTAAAATCCCTGCAGAGTATAAGGGTCAAAATTCCTGTAAAATCTCTGTGGAGTAGAAGGGCCCAAACCCCTGTAAAATTCCCATTGAGTATCTTTGCAAAGTATAAAAGCCAAAATCCCTGCGGAGTATAAGGGCCAAAGCCCTTACCCCCCCCCCCCAAAAAAAAAAAACCCCCCCCCCAAAAAACCCCCCCCCCCCCCCCAAAAAAAAAAACAAAACAAAACAAAACAAAAAAAAAAAGAACAAAAAAAAACAAACTGTGGAATATAAGAGCCTAAATATCTGTAAATTCATTGGGGATATAAGAGTCAGGGGATATAAGAGCCACAGTTTGCCCATCACACAAGGTGTAATTTTGTTATAGTTTCTGGAAATTTTTATGCAATAGATTTGTTAACCGTATGCCCAACTGGCTTTTTTATTCAGATTTGTTTTTTCTCCTAGACTAGTAGCCAACCAAAGCCAGGAAGATCAATATGATGTATTACATGTTGGTGATGGGAAGAAAAGAGATGAATTCATACATTTCAACTCGACACACCAATAACTACTACGCATACATGCTATGAATAACTAAACTAAATGTCTATGAAAAGAAGAAGGATTATATCCAGTTTTTAATCGATATCCTTACCAATGCGAGTGTCTATAGTAATTTGTATTGGTTGACTGTCGTGCGAGACAATTTTTCTCTCCACAATCCATTTTACATATCTATTAGTCGACCATTTATCCATGCTTAGAATATTGCTGCCACATATGGTCCGCTGCTTCTGCTATTTATGCAGAGCTCCTTGATAAAGTCCACAGAATCAGCAATATTATTGGCCCTGACCTGGCGTCTCAGCTTCAGTCAGTATCTTATAAGATTTCCTCCATGTGCATTTTCTATAAATACTTTCATGGTAATTGTTCGGATAAACTTTTCGCTACGGTAACTTCTTCTTCTTCTTTGTGCCTTGTCCTTTCAGGACGTAGGCGATTATGGCTTTCCACGTCTCCCTATCCCTAGTGGCTCTTAGCACGCTTTCTCTTGTAACATCTCGCAACCCCCGTTCTGTCATCCACATGCTCAGGCCCTTCAAATATGTTATCCGCTGCTTTTCTCTGTCTCTTTTTCCCTCTATCTGGCCTGTTAGTATCAGGTTCTCCAAGCCCTCTTTCCTCATTGCATGTCTCAAAAACTTCAGTTGTCTCTTCCTGATGCTCAGTATTAATTTCCTTTTCGTTTCCATTCTTTCCAAAACCTTATCATTGCTCACATGCTCGATCCATGATATCCGCAGCATCCTTCTGTAGAAACACATTTCAGCTGCTTGAAGTTTTTCCTTCATCTTTGATAATATTGTCCAACATTCACTGCCATATTGAAGAACTGACATCACATAGCAATCTAGTACTCTTTTCTTTGTTACTAGTGAAAGTTTCCTGTGTCTTAATATTTTACTCAGCTTCTGGAACGTGTCCTTCGCTATGCCAATTCGCCTTCGGATTTCTGTAACAAGGTACTAGACTGGCGACGGGATCGCACCAATTTACTGTTGGACTTGATAGATGTAACCGTATGTTCTATGCTAACAGTTTCTTTACTCGTACTTCTCGCCGGTGGAAATCCCTTACGGCTCCATACTTTCCAGACAACTTTAATCTTCAAAACTTAAATGCAGTGTAAATCGCTATCTACTGTTCTTCTGATTACTTTTTTTTTGTTCTCACTCCTTAGTAATATTTTCTAATTTTTCCACACCCATTAAACCTCTTGTATCTTACAGGCTCTCTACTGTCTTCCTGATTACTCTTCTTTTATTCTAACTTATTAGTAATATTTCTGTTTTCTAATTCATCCACACCCAGTAACCCCCTTGTGTTTAGAGGCTTTCTAATGTCTTCCTAATTCTGTCAGTTAGGTGCCATACGAAATACACGCTTGGGCGATCATGTCTGGAAAGAAGATTATGGCTGACTGGGTAGAAGATTATCCCTCAGTAGGTTGCCATTACTTTCTGCAGTAGACTGGTTGCCAGCCAAGCTTATAGAACCCAATCTGTCCTGTTATTTTACCCATAATTGGAGGGAAGAAACGGATTAATACTTTTCGCAAGGGTATTTGCGTGTAAGTGAATGCAAGAAATTCAAGTGGAATTCGAACTCGGCTCCTCGGTTTCTCGTTCCGAGCCGATATCCACGGCACCACAACGTCCTCCTGATTACTCTTTTTTTATTCTAACTTAGTAATCACTCTGTTTTCTAAATCATCCACACCCAGTAACTCCCTTGTGTCTTAGAGGCTTTCTACTGTCCTTCTGATTACTCCTCTTTTGTTATCACTCCTTAGTAATGTTTCTCTTTTCTAATTCTTCCATACCCAGTAATACTCTTATGTTTTAGAGCCTTTTACTGTCCTCCTGGTTACTCTTTTACTGTCCTCTTTTACTGTCCTCCTGGTTACTCTTCTTTTGTTCTTGCTCTTTAACAATGTTTCTGTTTTCTAATTCCTTCACACTAAGAGACCTCTTGTATCTTAGTGGTTTTACTGACTTGTTTGGGGTGAACTCGGTTAAAAAAAAACATTTTTGACGCGTTTATCAATTCATGAAACAGGATAAATTTGGCACAAGACAGATAAGAAGGTAAGTTAGTTTTTGCACAAGCCAACAAAAGAGGCTCGAATCACGGAACTTCAAGTAAAGCCCAGCTGGACTCTTACTGCTTCTTGCAAAGGAGAAATTTTATCAAGTAGACGAATTCCCGGTGTTGATGTTTATTATTAATAATATTTCCTAGTTATTTCCCACAAGAGAACCTGCGAACATTAATGCGTTGGAAACTGCAATTTATCTTTATAATCTGTCCCATAGGAACTTAGGAATAGAACTGCTCACAAAATTTGCCTATAAGCAGAGAAAACGAATAATAATAATAACAATAAAAAAACAACTGTATATATTTGTCACGTTTAAAGACTTTGTTATTAAAAAATATATATATCAAGCGTTGGTCCGTGATGTCTTTTATTTTTAATTCTTTAAAAAATAAAACTTATTTTCTGGGTGGAGTGATAAGGGAAACTGCTGCGTGCGTTGCCAATTTTTAAATAGATTTTATTTTAATAGTACTATGTCTGTCAGTCTTAGGAAACAATCGCATCTACTACTTGATCCTTCTTGCAGACGCCTGCTCAGACACATTTGTGTTTCTGCAACACCCACAACGCCAACCTGTAGTTTATACTGCAATGAAGAGACTTGAAGCAACGGAAATGTAGTTCTACAGAAGGATGCTGAGGATACCATGGACTGATTATGTGAGCAACAAAGAACCTTTAAAGATAATGGAAACAAAAAGGAAATATACTTAGCCTCAAGAAGAGACAGTTCGAATTTATAGGGCATATAATGAGGAAAGAGGGCTTGGAAAATCTGATACTCCCGGACAGACTGAAGGAAATAGAAAACAATGAAAACAGCGCATGACCTACTTAGTGAACTTGAGGAACTGGATAGCGAAATGGAATTTCGGAGAGATAACAAAAAAAAAAAATCAAAATTTATTAAAAGCTCCATAGGACAGGAAATTGTGGCGAGCCATGATCGCCTACATCCTGAAGCGACACAGCATATAGAAGAAGAAACTTTAGTTTCAACTTCTGGGGGAGAAAGACAGAGCATACTCTGACATGATCATAGGTAGAATATGGCTAGTACGCTCAAACCCATGGTCACGATGACTACCATTCAGGGCCGGTGCCTGTTTGGGACCCCAGATAATGCTTTATGACCCTTGCTATTTTATCAACATTTGCTTTTTCCTACCTACCTTTACATTCGTTACAAATTGACCTGATTATTAAAGGATGAAAAATTTTCGCGATATTTGACGTCATTCTAGGGTCTTTTTTTCGTCCAAGTCCGTGAATTTGTTTTGCTTGTGCTAAAAAATTATGTAAAATTCATTATTGTTTTTTATTCCTAATGTTGAATATGTGTTGAAATTATTCAACTTTTGGAACAAGGAAAATCTTCAGTTTTTCCTTTTCCCATGTGCTATCGTATCCACTTTGGCGATACAACAAACTCATCGTTAGAAAATTGATAACTGGGAACGATGCAGCATTCAAGTGTTACTGGTGTGTCAACAGGTTGTACTGGGTTTATAGGGGACTGTGGAAAGAGAGTTATCTTTGACCTGCTCTACTGGGATGAATTGAGTAAATATCATTAATAGTATTAAGAACAGTAACAGAATCAATAAAAATTTTCCTTTACATACAAGAGAAATCAGTTTTGCTACGAAATCTTGATTCTATGTCTGATTTTTAAAATTAATATTAACCAAAAAATTAACAAAGGAGATTATGTTAAAATATTTGTTGCGTAAAATAAATGCTTCTTTATGTTATTAAGTTACGCAGTTCTTGATATATCTGCGTAACCTGCCCCATCCCCTGCAACAAAAAAACAAAAAAAAAAGAAAAAAAAAAAGAAAAAAAGAAAAAAAAAGAATAAATAACAGCATTGATTATTGATTTTCAAGTGGGTTTCATATTTGGTAATTTTAATTAACTTGTTCTTGAACGATATTTATTATTATTATTTCCTTTAATTTCTGTTGCATAATCTTCTTCTTTTAGACCTCAACTAAACCGAACGCCAGAAATCGCTTTATGATATTTTCTACTGAACATTTTTGTAAAAAAAACAAAAAAAAATAAACAGAAAAAACAAAACAAGATTTCACATATTTTACACTGATAAAACTCTTCGTAATGTGTGAGCTAAACTTGTGAGTAAATTTTTTTGCATTTCTTTAAGGCAATCGCTTCAATGAATCTATCGAAACCTTTTCCAGTCAATCCGAGGATTCCAACTACAACTGAAATTATTGATGTCCTCATGTTCCATATTTTTTAGATTTCTACTTCAAGATACTTGTATTTTAATATTTTCTGGAAGATACGTTACGATCTGCAGGAACTGCTATGTCAATAAGAGAATCCATTCTTTTATAGTCTTTGATTATGATGTCTGGGCGATTAGCTTTGATTGTTCTGCCAGTGTGTATTGTAAAGTCCCATAAAATTGTTACGGCTCCTATCTCTATAAGCGGGTTTAGTGATGTTCATCTCAGTTTCTTACAATTTCGCACCTTTTTTTGTTATAATAATGGACTCGGCTGAGTGTACATATAATCATGCCTATAGTGTGAACGGCTGAGTTTGGTTAAGTTGTAAGTTGGTGCAGAGTTAGTTGGAGTTGGTTGGATCTAGAATCAGTTACCCGGACATACTGTTTTACTTCAAGGCTGTATATAGTTATTTCTACTAATAGTATTCCTAAATTAACTAACACGTGTTCCAGTTTGTATATTACGTTCAATATAAATTACATTTTCTATCGCCATATCTGTTTTTGTTATTTATTATTTTGTGTGGTTTCTCACCCGGAATCCACAACAATTATATTTCTGTTTTGCTTTGTGTAATACGAGTTTCACAAGTTATTAACCAGAGACAACAAGGTTTTGTATCATAAAATACAAAATGGTGAGGTGCCAATTCAATCAGAGACAATATCGGCATAGTATACAGTCGTCCATGAAATTGATCTTTGTCCATTACTATAAAATTCATAGCCACTTTCTTCACTCGGTCAGTCAGTTAACTGCCATACGTGACACACGCTTTGGGCGATCGTGTCTCGAAATAGACATGGATGACTGGGCAGAAGATTATCCCTCAGTAGGTTGCCATTGCTTTCTGCGGTAGACTGGTTGGTGACCAAGGCTATAGAACCCAATCTCCGTAGATGTGTTAAAAGCATCAAACATAACAAAGATAAGAGACGAAAGTGCGTAATGACCGAGCCGTTAAGAAAACAAAAATTTCCTCTGGCATGTTATGTTATGTTCAGGCATGTTATGTTGATAATTACTTGTTAGACTTCTTTTGGTTTGATCTTTCTGCATTAGTACTGTCTAATCATGGATGTGCGTTGTGGTACAGTGAATTTCGACTCGGAACGAGAAATCGGGCACCCGAGTTCGAATTCCAGTTGAATTTCTTGCATTCACTTACGTGCAAATACCCTTAGGAAAGGTATTAATCCGTCTCTTCCCCCCAGTTATGGGTTAAATAACAGAACAGGTTGGGTTCTATAGCCATGGCTGGCAACTAGTCTACCGCAGAAAGCAATGGCAACCTACTGCGGGATAATCTTCTTCCCAGTCAGTCATGTCTCTTCCGAGACATGATCGCCCAAGCGTGTATCACCTATGCAGTTTAAATGACTGAATATAATAATTGAAAACATAATTAAGGCTTCTACTGAGCATAAAGTGGGGGATCATTTTTATATTGTTATGAAGTAATAAACTGATCCCCCACTAATTACTACTAAATAATATAATACATCTCTTCCCCACTATAGCTATGAGTCAAATAACAGGTCAGACTGGGTTCTATAGCCTTGGATGGCAACCAGTCTACCGCAGAAAGCAATGGCAACCTACTGCGGGATAATCTTCTGCCCAGTCAGTCATGTCTCTTTTGAGACATGATCGCCCAACCGTGTTTCCCGTATGGCACTAAACTGACTGACTGTCTAATCAAAAGCCAACGACTCTGGAACACTACGATTATCCACACAATATTGCAAGTTCTCTTTCAGATTTTCATGCATAATTTGGAAGATTTTATGCCAATATCTCTATGTAAACTTTTCCTTACACCTAATAGTTCGTAGGGCAACGTTTTTGCTGTTTCGGTAACAAACTGTTTTAAATGGGACAGGGTTGTTAGCCCTACGTCCAACCCCCAAACCTGGAGGAAGGTGATTTTCTAAGCGTAGTTTAGACGTAACACACAGCCGAAAGTAGGGGGTACCCAGTGAGGATCGAACTCACTACTCAGTTATAATGATTCTAGCGAGACGAGCTTGCTAACCATTACACCACGCCGAGGAGCCCAATATCTCTATACATAACCAGAATTAGGGTTTACACAGATTGTTTCTTTTTCATTACTTTCAGCTTTTTATTTGTCATAAGTTTTTTTTACCTGCACTCGCTCTAAATGTAAATCATTCTTTACTCTTTGTAGCCTTTCTGCGTCTTTCCCGTGTACATTCTTCTTTCCCAAAATGTCTGCGATTCATTTGGAACGTATTCCTCGCCCACACAATAGTTCCACTATTGTTCAAGTCTCTAAAAAAACTTGACTTGGTTGTTGACAAATTTTGCATTTGCTGATTTTGCATCAGAGGTAAATGGCGCTTATAAGTAGAGATTAAATAAGAGTTTCGTCACATCTTACCCTATTAATATTATTAAACAGAAGGATTGACGCAACTCTTCTAATATCAATGGACACAAGTATGATGTCAGACACAACAATATAACGTCAACTGAGTTTGCAGAATATTTTCTTACATATGACTGTAATTTCGACAATCAATATAAGGTACACATTCTAAAGAAATATTTCGAATCCACCGACCTGTTGACCCTTAAAACTCATAAGGATGGTTACGTTAGTAAATTACTAACTTCCCGACCCGGAGGAATGAAGAGAATGACAAGAATGTTCCAGAAGATTTATACTAATCTGTGTGATTAATAACTCTTAGTAACTAATCAACTAACGGAAATTTTCAAGAGGAACAAGATCATAATCATATTAAGAACGTTTCAGTTGCATGCCATTCACGCTGGCGTCGTTTTAATTCGTTTTTTAGCGTTCATTACCAGGAGAGCCGTTTTCTTCATTAAGAAAAGCAACGTTCGTGCAAAGACTTATAATCTTTTTAGATTTATATCGTTTTGTACTTGAAACTATTTTAAAAAATATAACTTGAATAAGACAGACATTCTGTTGAAATATTGTTTAACATTGTCAAACATTGTTTTTTTCTTTATATTTTTTAAATCGCGCTTTTCTCTTAACTATTATTATTATTATTATTATTATTATTATTATTATTATTGTGTCATTTTTCATTATAATTCGATTTCTGCTATGGTCGCACTACCTACCAAGTCTGCAGGAAGACCTAATGTAAGTCGTGGTGTGTTGTTATGGCTCTATTTCATGTTTTTTTTTTTTCATATCTCCCTAACATTCCTAGCGTGACTTAGACAAAGTTCTCCTTAGTGTGTGGATTGTACTTATTAAAACATTTTTTGTACATCTCTTAAACTGGGGTTTCCAGGGATTCTTTCAATGTATCGTTTTGTTTCATTTTTTATCATTCCAAGTGCACCTACTATCATTGGTACGATTCTTCTTCTTCTTCTTCTTCTTATTATTATTATTATTATTATTATTATTATTATTATTATTATTATTATTATTATTATCTTTGATTTCTGTTCTATACAGTTGTATATCATTTTCTTCCGGGCCCCAACCAGAGACTTAAGGCCAGAAATAGTATCATGACATTTTCACTGAGCATCTGTGTAACAAAGACCAAAAACAAAACCTAAACTATGCACCTTTTTCATTGGGCGTGAGCTGTGCTTGCGAGAATGGTGTTTTGCGTTAGTTTTTAAGGCATAGAATGACATTTATCCGTTCAAACAGTCTATCATAACGTTTTCCAATTGAACGCAGGATCCAAAACATAGCTTATTGATGCATTAAGGTGCAAGATTTTTGAGATTTTTAGTTCAAGATCCTTGTATTTTAATAGTTTTTTTTTAAAGTTTTAAAAGATTACATTTTTATTATTATTTTAATTTTATTTCCTTTGATTTCTGATGTATACTAAGTTCTTTTCAGGTTCCAAGAGGTCTGAAATGGTTTGAAAATTTTAGGGTTTTTAAGGTCTGAAATGGCATCATGTTATTTTCCGCTGAGCATTTTTTAAGAAATATAAATAATAAAACTTAAGATCACATACATTTTACATAGATAAAGCCCCTCTTAAGGTTTGTGAGTACATTTTTTTGTATTTATTTAAGGGTTGGGCTACCAAGAATTTTTTCACTAAAACATGTATTTCATTTTTTAGTATTCTCGAATCCTCCACAAATACTGAAGTATGAACATGCTCACCACGTTTTAAAATCTTCAGTTCTGCGTCCAGTATTTTGTGAAAGATTTCAAGTGCCTCAATTGTTATGAAGAATTTGAGACTCACAATGAAGGGCAAGAAGGAGAGAAGGAAAATTTGAGTAACGAGCTTGTGTAAAC
The DNA here is from genome assembly GCA_037127315.1 of Ascarosepion bandense. NCBI lineage: Eukaryota > Metazoa > Mollusca > Cephalopoda > Sepiida > Sepiidae > Ascarosepion > Ascarosepion bandense. Next base: position 8,925,428 of record JBBBDQ010000851.1, read on the forward strand.
CGATGGCGGAATAGGGACTTGAACAGATAATAAGGGGACAAACATTGTTTAAAGTTACAATAGAATAGAAAGTTGTGGAGAGCCATGTTCGCCTACACCCTGAATGGACACGGAACGTAAAAGAAGAAAGAAGACTGGGTAATTTTTTGATTTGATACGAATTATAAACAGTTGCTTACATGAGCGGTGCTGACCTAAACTTTTTAACAATACCTTGAAAATCAGCATTTTAAAAACTGGGGTATTTTATCTAGCTCGAAACTCTCCCCTGGTACCTGTAGATAATATGTAAATAGAGTAGGTCATTCATTGATTTGCTTAATCTTTTGGAGCATCTTTTAATGTCTTGGCGTTAATGAATAAACCTTTGTAGAGGCATGTGGGGTTAAAAGATGTGGGGGGACTAAATCAGATATTAAACGGGGTGGGGGCTAAATCAGATGTTAAGTTTTATAGATTCGATATTTTCTATCTGGTCCTCACATAAAAAGAACATTTCTAGATCTATTTAGTGAGTTGCCATACGTGATATACGCCTGAATAGACGATTTTCCCGCAGCAGGTTGCCATTACTTTCTGTGGTAGACTGGTTGCCAACCAACGCTAGAGAACTGCTATTTAACCCATATATGGAGGGAGAAGCGACGGGCCTTTCACAAGGGTATTCGAACTCGGCTCTTCGATTTCTCGTTCCGAGCCGATATCCACTGTACCACAACGCACATTCCCTACATCAATTACCTTACTGATTTTTTGTTTTGATTTTAAATACAATTTCTTTTGAGGTTTCATTTTAACTTATTTTCTGGAATTACTGTTCAGTTTTTTTTACAGCTTATTAACCATTTGAAGTTTAAAGCCGAAACATATTTTGGATTGTAAATGTTATTGTTTTTTTGTGACTGAATATGACATTAACAATGATTTTTTCCATATACGATTTAATCCATATTTGGAGGAGTAGATGGATCTATACTTCCCACAAAGATATTTACGCGTAAGTGAATGTAACTAACTAGAGTGGAATTCGAACTCGGCTCTCTAAGTTCTCATTCCTAACCGCTATTTCTGGAATGAAATGCTATAAAGGTTTTACACTTATATGAAAGTTTGAGAAGTTAATGTTTCGAAAAAAAAAAAAAAAGAAAAAAAAGAAAAAAAAGAGAGTAGGAATGAATTTTTATTATTAATTCTGAAAATTAATGTCAAACATGATTTTAAACAAAGGATACAATTCGGCTCAGTAGCATTGCCATAGTCTGAGGTAAAGAAGACTGAAATTACTTTTCTGTTTAGTTCCAATAGAAAGTGCGGAGATTGAAGGTTCACATCCCTTTTTATAAACCCATGGATGATGCGTGCATTATAGATGAAAGTTTCTACAGCTGTGTACGGGTGGGTGTGTTTTTTGTGTTAATAAACTTCTTTTTTTTTCTTTTATATACCGTGTGCTACAGTACGGGTGCAGTCATGGGTCCCCATAACTCCATGTCCTTTTTAGCTGAGTTGTGAATTGTGGTGCAGTGGATATCGACTCGGAACGACACATCGGGGTGCCGAGTTCGAATTCCAGTTGAATTCCTTGCATTCACTTACGCGCAAATACCCTTGGAAAAGGTATTAATCCTTCTTTTCTATCCAGTTATGGGTTAAATAATAGGGCAGATTGGGTTCTATAGCTTTGGCTGGCAACCAGTCTACCGCAGAAAGAGCAATGGCAACGTACTGCGGGATAATCTTCTGCCCAGTTAGTTCTGTGTCTTTCCAGACATGATCGCCCAAAGCGCGTATGGTACTTAACTAACTGAAAGTTTGTTCTTTTACTATCTCTCCTAATCCCTGTTCTGCCAACCATTTACACAAGTTCGTTCGGTAGGTTATGCGTTGTTTTTTCTCTGTCCTTCTTGTCGTCAGTATACCCGGTGAGTGTCAAATTTTGCAAGGTCCTCTTTCCTCATTATGTGCCCTAGAAACTTCAACTCTCTCTCTCTCTTTCTGATATTAAGTATAATTGTCCTTGTTATTTTCTATTTCCTCTAAAACATCGTCGTTGCTCACATGTTCATTACATAGTATTCTCAGCATATTTCTGTAGAACCACATTCCTGCTGCCTCAAGTCTCTTCTTCATCGATGATGAGATTATCCAACATTCACTGCTATATAAGAAGACATTACATTTCATTTCAGTACTTTTTCTTTGATTCTAACTAAATTTTTCTATTTCTTAATACTTAGCATAGCTTCTGGAAGGCATTTTTCGTTATCCCAGTGAATTTTCGGATTTAAGTATCGCAGTTTCTGCCCCCTGTTAAAACACTTCCTTAATATTAAATTTTTGTAGTTGCTTGATATTGGTGTCTCCAATTTGTAATTTGTATGTTGGGTTGTTATTTTCAATGACAACCATACACAAAGAAAAACGAGAAGAAAAAACTATCAATTGTGAAAAGACAATGTATGCCTGTCAACAAAAAGAGCAACCTAGGATGCGAACTACGAATTAGAGATCTCCAAATCAAGCAAGTACGAACATTGAAACATATGGGAAGTGTTTTAACAGAGGACGAAAAATGTGACACTGACATCTGAAGATGAAGTGAAATCGTAAAAAAAAAATGCCTTCCAAAACTAAGTAAAGTATTATGAAACAGAAAAGTTTCGCTAGAAACAAAAGAATGCTTTACTTTTAGGAATATAGCTTCTCTTATATGGCAGTGAATGCAGGACAATTTCCTCGGAGATGAAAAGGAGATTTGAGGTAACTGTAATGTAGTTCTACAGAAGGATGCTGAGAATAACATGAATTGAACACGTCAGTAATGAAGAAATTTTAAGGATATTGGAAACCAAAAGGACACTTATACTTAGAATCAGAAAGAGACAGCTGGAATTTCTTGAATATATATTGATGAAGAAAGGCTTGAAGAATTTGACACTCATAAGGTCTATCTATTGAAGACAAGAGGAACAGAAGAGAAACAGGGAATAACCAACCAAACGAGTTTATGCAAAATGGAAGGCAAAACAGAAAGTGGGGTGATAACAAAAAAAGACAAACATTACTAAGAGGTACAAAGGATCAGAAGTTGTGGAGTACCATGATTGTTCACGTCCTAAAGGAATAAAGAACATAGAAGAAGAAATTACTATTTATACTTATAAATTATTTTCGTGTCTATATAATTAAAAAATAAAAATAAAACAAAGAAACAAAAACAAAAATTAAGTATGCGTAGAAATGGACACGTGTTGTTGGAAAATGCTTACGGCTTTCGCTTTTCCAATCTTTTCACTCTTTTTTTTTTCAATTGGAGTAGATAGATCTAACTATCGCCCGGTTCACACTCCATCCACGTCTATTGAACAGGTGAAGAGGCTCATCCCTTGTTCCCTGTTTAGGATGTGGTTTCCGGCTTTCTCTTTTCCAATCTTCTCATTTTTTTTTCAATTGGAGTAGATAGACTGAACTATCGCCCGGTTCACACTCCATCCACGTCTATTGAACAGGTGAAGAGGCTCATCCCTTGTTCCCTGTTTAGGATGTGGTTTCCGGCTTTCTCTTTTCCAATCTTTTCATTTTTTTTTTCAATTGGAGTAGATAGATCTAACTATCGCCCGGTTCACACTCCATCCACGTCTATTGAACAGGTGAAGAGGCTCATCTCTTGTTCCCTGTTTAGGATGTGGTTTCCGGCTTTCTCTTTTCCAATCTTCTCATTTTTTTTTCAATTGGAGTAGATAGATCTAACTATCGCCCGGTTCACACTCGATCCACGTCTATTGAACAGGTGAAGAGGCTCATCCCTTGTTCCCTGTTTAGGATGTGATTTCCGGTTTTCTCTTTTTCAATCTTTTCACTCTTTTTTTTTCAATTGGAGTAGATAGATCTAACTATCGCCTGGTTCACACTCCACCCACGTGAGCAAACTGAAGAGGTGAAGAGGCTCATCCCTCGTTCTCTGTTTAGGATGTGGTTTCCGGCTTTCTCTTTTCCAATCTTCTCACTCTTACGTAGTCCCCTGCACATCAGTGGCGTTACCGCCTTGCTCGGGGTGATATGATTAAAAAAAAAAAGTTGGGAGTTCGATACTCCCTGGTTTATTTTGTTGTACTGCATTTTTTGTACTAAAGCCAGCTAAGCTTAATGAAAAAAAACACTACCTATAGGCAGGGAGGCAGGCAGGGGGGCAGGCAGGGAGGCAGGCAGGGAGGCGGCGCCCCGGTTTAGTTTTCACACCCACTTTAACTAAATTCTGTTATTACCAAATAAAACACGACTGAGATAGCAAAGGCTGTTTGGCATGACGGTGATAGCGATAAAATGTGGACTATATGGCAGTAGGGCGGGGACAAATCGGCTTTCTATTTCCTGAGAGGGTTAGACAACCAACAAACAACTGGAAGGGTGGGGAAACAGAAAACAAAATAAATGAATGAATGACTGAATAAAGAGAATGAAGAAGAATAAAAATCGAAAACACAAAGATAAAAAGAAAGAGTAAAAGATGGACAGGTCGAATGGAAAAAGATGGATACGTATGCATATGTTTGTGGGGGTGTAAGAGAGAAAGAGAGAGAGAGAGAGAGAGAGAGAGAGAGAGAGAGAGAGAGAGAGAGATTCTAACTAACGAATAAAATGCTTGCACCTTTCCTTAAAAGAAAATGAAAAGAAAAGTTTTTTTTTTCTTTAAGAAGGTAATTTTACCTTTCAACTTCGCCACACCCTTCCTTAATCTTATCTGTTCATTTAAACGGATTTTATGGAAACAAGTTTTTTATCCGGTGGCCAACATTACGGATTTTTCCCGACCGGTAACTAAACAGAAAAGAAACCTATTTCTCGTGCTTCAAATCGTAATTTTTTTATTATCTCAGTGTTTATTTTCTAAAACTTTTAAATTCGTAGTCGACTGTTGTATGCCGTCACCGCTTGGTTCATACATGCTGAGACGGATCAAGTATTTAAGGGTAAAAAAAAAAAAAGTACTCAGTTAAAAAAGATGATGTCTTCGCAGTTTGCTTTTATAACTTGACCCGCTATCGAAATTTTCCTCAAGAAGGAAATAAAGTGAAAACGATAAATTTACAAACAAACCAAACACCACAGCAAAATCAATATGAACATTTATTTAAAAGAATCAACCTCACAATTTTGGGAGCTTTTCGCTAAAATAAAAAACAGAGGAAACTCACTTTCACTCCATATCCACACATAACAATCACTAGGCATCATCTTGTATAAAAGATTCAAATAATAATATCAAGTACTAATAAAAAGACATATTGTCGTTTTAAAATAAATTATTTCTTCTTTATTCAATTTTTACACGTAACTTCAGTTCAGTTTAAACATAATTAAAAACAAACACAAAACCTCAAAAACAAACGATAAAAAAGATACACGAATTTAGGATTCTCACAACTATTTGATTTGTTTGAAATAAGTAATTTTTAAGAACTTATGACTTAGATAGTGGAATATTTAAGACAGAAACTAATTGTAAAAAGAAAAAACAGTAGAGTTGATTCTTTTCCACCTGGAAATTTATTATTTTTTATAGTTTTTTCTTACCCCACTCCCAGGATGAAAGATTGCCGTGAAAATATTTAAAGACTGAATTGAACAACAAAAATCAAACACTTTTTTGAGCAAATTCATTTTCATCGCTCTTTTGGTTCTGATAAAAGCTTTTGCACCTGGCCAGAAAGAAAGCTTTTTGTCGGTACCTTTTCGGGTTGATTTGCTTTTTGAAGGAAGAAGAGTAATGACAGAAGAAACCTAGTAAGTTCTTCAGTAAAGTAAACACAAAAATACCGGGATATCTAGCGGAACTAACGTTTTTTAAACGGTAATAATGTGTGTGTGTGTGTGTGTGTGTATTTTTTTTTAATTTATTGTGTTCCAGTGTGGCCTTTTAACGAATGTTTAACGTGGAGATTGCTAATCAACATGAAATGTACATAACTGTTTGCAATAATAATAACTAAGTTTAAAAATATTTGAAATCGATCCAATATTTACGGCATTTATTCGTTTTTTTTTTTATTTAGAAAACTGGAGGTGAGAGGGCGAAATATTTTAAAAATTGTGGCTGAGTTTTGTTTTAAAGTAAAAATAATTTTATAAATAAAATTTATTCAAATTATCAAATCTAATGATTTTAAAAATAAACTTATTAAACATTTTCTGACTTTTATTTTTTCATTAAAAATAATGATTTGCGGAAAGCATTAAAAAATCCTACACACTTGGAAAAAGGTGAAAAAGCCATGATTGCTAATAATAATTGAACGGTTTTCTTTTTTTTTTCTTTTTTTTTTTTTCACTGGTCACAATGTCATCAAAAAATATTTATTGGTAAGAGAATAATTCTTTTTTGCAATATCCTTATGCCGGATTGCAAAATATCAATAAAAAAACTAAGATAAATGAAAAAGGAAATTATTAAAAAACAAAACAAAAACAAAACAAACAAAAAAAAACAACAACTGATTTTCTTATAGTAACGGCCACAACAACATAACGTAGCTTACTTAAAGAAGCGATTGTAAATCCTACGATGCAACCCAGCGGAATTCGTCTTCCTTCCCATCTTTCTTTGATCATCTTATATTTTCTTGCAACCGGACAACAAGTCTGTCCTTGCATTTTGCTATTAAACGGTTGGGAAGCCGTCCCCTTGAAAGAGCGAGTGGATTTAGCAGACATAGTAGTCAGTGGCCGCGTTCAAGCTACCTACAAAAACATCCGATCCAGCTCCGGTACTTATAAAGCCGACGTGGCCATCTTAAGTGTTTACAAGGGTGAACAAAAGCTAAAGACAGTGGTCGCTAAGGCTAAAACATTGAGGACAACTACGCACCAGTACCCAGTATACAGTATCAGTAATTTTGGGGACAAGATATCTTGTTACGCAGATATCCAGACTGGAAAGACTTACGTGTTTTTTCTAACCATCTTCCAGGGTCATCTGTCAGGCAAATATGATGACATTTTTGGAGCAGCTCTTCAAATGTCGGACGAAGTGGATTCACAAATATTACAGATATTGGGTTTGTATATCATACTTTTTTGCTAGTTTTTAATGATAACTATACAGTGCATTGGCGACATATTTTTTCTCGGTTGTAATGTAGTGTGTTAAATGTAAGGCTCAGGAACCCTGCAAAAAATGACAAGAAAATTATCTGTTTAAGTGTCGACCCTTTTGCCAAGGATCAGTGTAGTAACTGATCACTTTGTGAAACGTATTTCGCACACACACACAAACACATACAAACACACAAGCACACACATGGCATCGCTTCATCTCATTATGCATTCATTTAGATAGGTGTGAGTTTGTAGCCCTGTGTTTCACGCTCTTGCGATCGTCAGACAACTGACGATCGCAGTAGCGTGAAACCCAGGGTCACAAACACACACCTATCTAAATGAATATATTAGCTCTATCACTGATATTGAGCGCTTTCAAATAAGTACCGCGCATATATAATATATAAATAATATAATATATATAACAAATTTCACACACACACACACACACACACACACACACACACACACACATATATATAGAGAGAGATTTATAAATGTACATTGTCTATATAATGTGCATCTGTCACAACAGGACAGTGCATATGTTCAACCTAAACGTACACAGTGATTGAAAAGTAACTCTCCATTTTAAAATACTTATAATTTATTTATTAACTATAATTTTTTTTACACAAAATGGATATTAGAGGAAAGTGTTTAGCATGAAGGTTTATTTAAAATTCGATATGGGCACCAAATTTTGTTACCAGCTTCTCGAGCCGTCCAGGAATCGCGTCAACTGATTTCACCAGGAACTCTTTTGGTATGGAAGACATAACTTCTTGTATTCGTCTGTCAAGTTCTTTCAAAATCTTGGTTTGGTATCGTAGACTTCCTCCTACGATACCAAACCAAGATTTTGAAAGATTTGAAAGATTTTTACGATACCAAACCAAGAAAAAAGTCACAGAACAAGAGATTAAAAAAATAGAATAATGTGTGTAAAAATTGTCCAAATGAGTTTTTGTTTCGAGCGATTTCACAAAATAGATTAGAAAAAAAATAATTTTCAAGAATTTTAGTTGTGCTTTTGCAAATGGTGTATTAGTTACGGGCGAGTAGATATATTTTTAATTCCCGAATACGACCAATGCATTATTGGTTGTGTTCGTAGTTGATGTCATTAAGGGCTCATTTTTTTTTATGAGGGCTTCTCTTATTTTGAGACGAAAGCAAAAATAAACGTCTCTTAAGGCAAAAACCATTACCAGCGCACGGAACAAAAAATTAATTGGACAATTTTTTACACACACAAAGTCTAAAAAGAAATCCCTTGTTCACGCAAGAAAAAGACACAAAAAAGAAAACAGAAGTACCTTGTCAGTCATTTTTAATAACACACACACACACACACACACACACACACTGAACTTAGTTCACATATGCAGTTATATGGAGGTGTGTAAGTTTGTGTTAGTATATTCAACTGTATACATATGCAGGTACACAATACTTACGTGTCTTATTTTCTTATCTGAATATATCACATATAAATATGGACACTGAGATCAATACCAAATTTCGAGGGTCTGTTTCATGCTTGAATGCAATATTCAGACCATATATATATATATATATATATATATATATATATATATATATATATATATATATATATATATATATATATTCATCCGCAGACAAATCTGTTTCGCTGTATCACAACTTATCAGTACGGTTAGATAGCCGATTTCCTTTTACCCAGGATTGAAACCCGACTGAATTGGCGTCAGTCGGCGATTCTGAGCTACGGGCGCTCGGTAGAAGTATATATATATATATATATATATATAGGGGTCTGCAAAGGTAGGTATACACTATGCATTATACATTGATTTGTTTGTATAAACAATTCAATACGCTTTGTGCTTACATGTTTTGTTTTGAGCCACCATATATATATATATATATATATATATATATATATATATAGTGTTTAATTGTGATAATGTTTAGCGTCAAGGTTGTTGTTTTTTCAGTGGTTTTACTATTTGTGCAAGCAGTTTTTTTTATCGTAAAGTGCTTGATATCGGGGTAGAGAGGGACCGTTCATAATGCAAAGAGTTTATCACTTGAACTGAGCAGATTCATGTCGATTTCGAAGTTTCGTGAGGACACCGTTATGATGTTCTCACTCGACAGTGTTAGCCCTGACGAGTAAGAACATCATAACGGTATCCTCACGAAACTTCAAAGTCAGCATGAAACTACTCAGTTAAAGTGACAAAGTCTTCATACTTATATATATATATATATATATATATATATATATATATATATATGTTGAAAAGTTCTCAACCCAACCAAGAAAAGACGAAATTATGGTGATGATTTTTGTGCAAATAGTGTTAAGTCATTCACAAAGCGTTACCTTTGGAAGTAGCCATTTAAACTCATGCGGGCATTCAGACAGATATTATTACCTATATTAATGTACATACCATTAAGAGGTTCACCTAGACAAAGAGACTGATAGATGTAAAAAAAAAAAAAAAAAAAAAAATGGCATGTCGCTAGAACTGGATAATTAGAAAGTGGGTAAATATTTATCTACATTAAGATACGTATGAAGTACTTACACATGCGTGTACATTTTTGTATGTAAAATTGCACCCACCACCTAAAGAAAATTAGAGGCAGCAGTACAATGGCTGGTTTCGATCTCCCCAACTTGTAGAAACAGGGTCCGAATGACGTGTCTGTAACGGAATAGGCAAAAATGTAGTGTAGATGTGGCAGCAATGGGCATCGGACAGAATTTATCACGCCAGAAAGATGGTGTAGTTTGTCTCTATTTTTTTCTCGGATTTAAATAACAAGGTTATTCCAGGAATATGTGAATACCGGACAGATATTAACAAAGTTTATAATCACACAACGATAGGGAAGTTTATTTTATAAACTCAAATACTAATTCAACGCTGGTGCTGCTCAACCCACTAGTCATGGGGTTCCGTTGTCATCAACCAACAAGGATAACATTATTGACACAACGGCATTAGTATTTTTTAAAAATTATTTTAATTCACCAAATATAAGACCCAATTTAACTCAAGGTACAGAATTAATGTGTTAAATTGTTTCAAGGATATAATGGAGGATAAAGGAGGTATTAAGAAGTGTATATTATGAATATATGGACGATAGATATCGGTTGACTCTAGACTTGAAGAGGTGAAGATTGTAGTGGTCGAGGAAGCATCTTACCGGGTGTATGTTTCACAAAGTAACAGTTCTGAGGAATAAGCTGTCTGAATGGAACTAACTCATTAGCACAGAAATAGGAAGGAAATGGTGATCATTTGACGCCGTGAACATTACATGATGGGCCTTAGCTGTGAAGGTCTGAACTAGTGGAACTAAGGAATGTAGCTTGTTTAAACATTTGCCATAGTAATCGCGATAGAATAGTGAGAGTTGAGTCACTGTAATTGCGGCGTGTGTATTTTGTTGAGGTTCAAAAGAACTTCTATTGAAACTGAAATTACTCTTAACAAATGTGACGTACAAAAGTTTCGTTGCTTACCATTTTCTCCCGTTCCGTATGTACGTCATGTTTCCCAGTGCTCTTGGTTTGTTCTATCAAGATAACACAAACCCCATTCCAGGAACACTCGTCTGATTTCCAGGTAGTCTATTAGTTTTCATGCTCACCAGATTTAAACTCATTGAGCCTGTATGGAACCGGTTTCAGACCTCATTAAATTCACAGCAGTCACACCAAACAAACAAGATTCAGTTATGCACAGTCCTCGAACGTGTCTGGATAAATATACCCACGCGAATGTTTCTAACACTCGGAGACTTCATGCCACATTGCGAAGCTGACGTTCAAGCAAAGGGGAAAATGACATATCATACTTCTAGTAGCTTTCTCTATTTTTCTGATGTTAACTTATATGCATGTAAATATATAGACTGATATATAAACACACACACACACACACACACACACACACACACACACACACACACACACACACACACACACACACACATGTGTGTGTTGAATTGCGAAGATTGTTGTTTAATCAGTTGTTTACTGAGAAAAAGATATTTTGCACCCCAGTTTTTTTTGTCTTAAAGTGCTCGTTATTGGGATGATGGAAAGAAGGCCCTGAAAAGTGAGATCATCATAGTGGTGCCTTCACGGAACTTCGAAGTCAGCATGACTCTGCTCAGTTAAGTGACAAACTTTTCCACATCAATCTTATCAGGTGGATGACGGAACGAGGACTGCATGGTGTAACAGGAGAAGGCGTGCTCAGAGCCACCAGGGAGAGGGAAACGTGGAAAGCCATGATCACCTGCGTCCTGAAGGGACAGGGCACATAGAAGTAGATATATGTATTATATATATATATATATATATATATATATATATAAAACACAGAAATATTTTCGTTTAACAGTTTATATGACATCACCTTGAGTAACATAGAATTGATTTCATCTCGCGTGAGATCGCCGCAATTAAACTAAAAATACAATTGTGTAACTAGACACAGAACAATCCTTGAAAATGAATGTAGCAACATTCGAAAGTACCCTGGAAAAAGTAATATAAAATAAATGTTAATATGAGGTTTGGCAAATTTACTAGTAACACAAAATAGCTTATTTGAAAATTTGAAAGATTTAATAAAATAATTCTTTATATATATATATATATATATATATATATATATATATATATATATATGTATGTATTAACGAAAGTTGGTTATAAACAACCGACAATTTGAGTTTGAACATTATTTTTTATCGATATTCGTATTTAAGTAGATATTCTGTTTTTAATTAAACAGTATTATATATTTATATCTTCTGGCCTGATTATTTACGATAAATATTCTATACAATATATATATATATATATATATATATATATATATATATTGTATTGAATAAGCTTCTGTCTTTTCTGTTTTTCTTTGCAGTGAGGGCTACATAGTATTTTAGTATTACCTAC